>JAVGWX010000021.1:29495201-29745201 GCA_036924085.1 Ariolimax columbianus | reverse complement strand
AGAGATTGTTCCACGGGATTTTAAATATGCAGGAGTAATCCCTTTATTCAAAATGGGCAACAAATCAGATCCATCAAATTATAGACCGGAGAGTTTAACGAGCATAGTCTGTAAATTGTTAGTCAATAATCAAAGAAAAAATTGTAATGCATTTAGAGAAGTTTAATCTAACCAGAAATAGTCACCATGGGTTTACTAGAGCGAGATCATACTTAACAAATTTATTAGAATTCACGGAGGAGGTTACTAAAATGATAGATAAAGGGAAGCCAGTAGATGTTATTTATCTAGATTTTGCAAAGGCCTTTGATAGAGTACCTCATCAAAGATTATGTCGAAAATTAAAATCACATGAAATAGTTAGGGAAGTTGCCAAAATGAATTGAAAATTGGTTTAACGGGACGAAGGCAGAGAGTGGGCATAAATAAGGAGGACTCTTAACTTAACTTAACGTCTTTATACTGGTTTAGAAGACCCTGCAGAGTCTGTATACAACCAGTTTCATTTACATCACCTTGCTCTAAACGCTATGCGCATCCAGTTTATTCATTAACTGTCCCTGCCTCCACCACCTCCCCTGGCAATGCATTCCAAGCAGACACCACTCTCTGACTAAAATAATATTTCCTAATATCTAATCTGGACCTCTCTTTAGTCACCTTGTAGCTATGCCCTCGTGTTATTGTGGGTAGCTGTATTTAAAAAAAACTTGTTATATTCTAATTTATCCATTCCTCTGATCATCTTATAAACCTGTATTAAGTCACCTTGAATTCTTCTCTCTTCGAGACACCGTAGGCCGGTTTTTCTGAGTCGTTCCTCGAAACTGTAATTCTGGAATCCCACTATCATCTTTGTCGCTCTTTTCTGTATTTTTCCAGCATGTTTATATCCCCTCTATGATAAGGACTCCACACCTGTACACAGTACTCCAATCTAGGTCTAACTAAAGCTTTATACAGTTTGACGATCACTTCCTTGCTCCTATGTTTAATATTTCTTTTTATCATACCTAACATTGCATTTGCCTTTTTTACTGCTACTTTAACTTGCTCACTCACCTTTCCTGTATGATCTATTATAACCCCTAGGTTAGTGGTGTGAAGTGAAAAATGGAGTCCAACGGGGCTCGGTTTTGGGACCAATTCTGTTCTTGATATATAAACGATTTGGACATTTATATGGGTTCCATCATTGCAAAATTCGCTGAAGACACAAAACTATGCAGTAGGGTCTCATCTAAAGCAGAAGTGGATATATTGAGGTCGGATTTAGATACAATTCGAGAATGGTCTTTAAGCTGGCAAATGGAGTTTAATGTAGATACATGTACAGTCAACCACATGAGTAGATCCAATATGGAACAGGAAAAGGACCTTGGGGTAATAATAGAGCATACAAGTAAATTGAATGAGCAAGTCCAGGTAGCAGTAAAAAAGGCAAATGTAATGTTAGGTATGATAATAAGAAATATTAAACATAGGAGCAAGGAAGTGATAATACAATATAAACATGCTGGAAAGTATACAAAAAAGAGCGACCCAGCTGATAGTGGGATACCAGAATTACAGTTGTGAGGAAAGACTCAGAAAAACCGTCCTACAGTGTCAAGAAAAGAGAAGAATTCGAGGGGACTTAATACAGGTTTATAAGATAATCAAACGAACGGATACATTAGACTATAACAAGTTTTTTTCAAAATTCAACCCACCTACAAGAACAAGAGGGCATAGCTACAAATTAAATAACGAAAGGTCCAGATTAGATATTAGGAAATAATATTTTAGCCAGAGAGTGGGGAATGCATTGCTACAGGAAGTAGTGGAAGCAAGGACAATGAATGTATTTAAGAATAGCTTTGATGTGCATAGGCTTTAGAGCAAAGTAATATACATTAAGCTGGTTGTATGCAGACTCGGCAGAGTCTTCTAAACCAGTATAAAGACGTTAAGTTAAGTTAAGAGATCGCAGATAGGGTGGCTCATTAAATTAATGTGCAGAGATTAGCCTACAATTGTCTTTTGCCCTTTCATAAACCCACCTACAGACACGAGCAATGTGAATGAAGACTACGATGAAGACACACGTTTTGTGATGGGAGCTTCTAACTTCAACGACGTGGTTACAAAAAATCGTAGTAAATACTTATAGCGAAAAAAGCATGATACATTTTGAGTGTTTATACGCGTGCATTCTTTGAGGTAAAAACCTGGTGAAATGGCAAGTAATGAAAACGGACTAAATCTTCCTCCTTTCTATATACACGATTATTAAATACATTTTTGGGATCAAGATGCTGAGCAGCGTATGAGCTGCAGTGCTCAGCGACCCATAGCTGACTGCTAGCGTCAGGGCCAGCGAACCAGAGCTGCCAAGACCCTTCTACACCTCCACGCGGTGATCCTGGGTAACAGGATGCAGCAGGGCAGACTAGCTATGGAGAAGGGATCGAAGAGGGAATGCTAACCCGGTACTCCAAAAAATGCTTGCTGAAGTCAGATGTGTTGGACCGAGAAGTGCAAATATCGCAGTCAGTCTCCAAACTACGTCACAACGCATTCCGCTCTCTGGACTACATTCTGCTACTAAAGCCCTTTCAGGGTTTGGTAGCGGGAGATTGAGAACGAACGAAGCCAAGCCAAGCCAAACAAATTTTAACATCTATTTATGACAGCTTTCGATGAGTAAACAAAAACATTTATATTTATAATAATAATAATATTAATAGTTGCCCCTCGCAAACGAAGCTGTCGATATCATCAGACTAGTGCTGTGAGGTGTGTATGCATATGGCTATAGAGACAAAGATTTTGCCGCATTTGAGGCACTCATGTAATGCGTCATCTGTGGAAGCGTCTTGCGTTCTCTTCTTTCGGGTGGCACGCTTCATTCTAGCCTCGGAGATGGTAACGCTCTGCGATCTGAGCACCTTGCGTGATGCAAGCGCATCACGTGGGATGGTTCTGTGCAAGCAGTTCTCAGATTTTGACAAACATGTCGAAGCTTTTCAGAGACACTTTCAATGAGTCTCTTTAGCGTTTCTTCTGTCGATCTCTAAAGCGTTTCTTCTGTTAACCTAATGAGCGGTTGTCTGTTCTGAGCTCACCTGATAACAGCTGCTTGGATGTTTAGATGTTCTTAATGCCTGCATCTTTGACGCACTAGGAGAATCAATTGCGTGTGTACAGATGAGTTCTCCAAGACAGCCTGCTGTCATATATTTTGCAGACATAATTTTAATGTTTGAATTGCTGTTCTAGAGGGTTGTCATAGCTGTGAATAATGCGCACGACTCTCGAGAAACGAAAACGCAAAACGGGGAGTCTTTCAATCCTGCAAGTTTCAAGAGGCTCCTGATCTAAAAGAAAGTGAAATCGGGCAGCTAGTCATATCAGAGACGGATGATAAACTCGGAGATCCTTTGTACACGCAAAAGAAATCTTCGCAGTTCAAAATCGAAAAAGGACAGGCTGTCAGTAAGTCCAGACGCAAATTTAAAAGGTAGGGACATTTCTACACAACAGTGCCTGTAAGATAGTCCCTCAACCACGCAGTAACACAGCAGGCAAATCACATGTTTATCTGTACACTTGATTGCAAGTATATACAAAGCACATCTACGTCCATCAAGGGGTAGAAGAGGAGTGACGAGAGAATTGATGTTCTAAACGGTATTTACAATCAATTTAATCGCAGGTAGTTAAGAGTAGCAAGTGGTTGCTACAAAGGACACCGGTACTTTAGTCAGAAGAGCTTAGATTCGAACAATAGTAAAGATACTGGTTTGGTTATGTAATCTGTAATACTTGTATTAATTCAGACAACGGAAGTGCCTGATGCCAGGTAGCCAAGTGTTGTTGAAGCGCAATGTGACCTTTTGTTCTGGAGGACCAAGCTGGATCAAGAGTTTTCCTCAAGCTATCTCTCCGTCTCATTGGTTGACGCTCGCGTGGGCGCTTAAAAGTGTAGGACCGCTAAGACGTCTCCTTTCGTGACCATCAGTTGTCAGGCATGCCCACAACATCCCCGCCAGCCATTTATATTGAAGGTAACTTAACTTAACTTACCTTAACTTAACGTCTTTATACTGTTTTAGAAGACTTTGTGGAGTCTGTATACAGCCATTTTCATTTACATTACCTTGCTCTAAAAGCTAAGCGCATCCAATTTATTCTTAAACGCATTAATTTATGGGGTAATTTAGTAATAGGTAGTTCAATGCATGATTTCCTTCCGTGTTCCGAATACGATCCCGTAGAGAGACTATCAATGTTCTTCTCTCCATTAGACTTTGAGCGACCCAGAGCTTTTGTGCAGCGTCTGCCTTTCGTAGGTTCCAGATACCTCGCAGCCATACATCATGATTTGAATTACTATGCTGTTAAACATGTTCTTGTTGTTTCTCATCTGTTAAAGTATGGGGTTTGTTCTATCAGGATGAAATGAAAACCTGACATACACACTGTGCGGTGACTCGCTAGATAAGCGATTTATATTCTTCAGCCATTTACATCTTCCATGTGGAACCAAATAATGAGAACAAGGCGGTAAAGATAGTTATTTTAAACATATTTATCTTATCGCACCAGGGATGCTGAGACAATGTGCAATCTTGTTTTCATGTGGCATATATGAAACGGATGTTCTTCTCAATCCTTGCCTCGGTAGGGCTTTTTAAATAGTCAATTCATCGTTTAGTTGGTTTTCTACTCACCATGAAAGCTAGTGTTAATAGCTATTGTGGTTGGTAGATGTAGATGTATTCTTGTCGTATGTCAAAACGGGTCACACATGCTGTCATAGTCGGAAGTGGAGTTGAAAACACACTCTCTAATTCAAATCAAGTGCTCCTATGATGTTCGTCTCATATAGCCTGTGACAGCAATGTCCAACTCCTAGCCTTCACGTGGGTACGCCACTGTATACCTAGAGGAGAAGGCGCGATTGGGAGCATCTGGCGTCATACAACCAGATAGATGCTTCAGGTAGATCAGACCCGTCACCCCGGAAAGGTAGCTTGAATAGGAAAATGGTAACTCTCAAATATAAAAAAATATTTACCTACAGCTCTGTGCGAGACCAAAAGGCCAACATTTCACAGAGCAACTTCACAATTCAGCAGCGTTACTCGCGTCCGCAGCAGACAAACACATACATGTATATTTATTATCGATTCCGCTGAGGGGTAATTCCAGACGGAAGAAATCTCAGGCCTTAACTCGGAAAGGGGCCCCAAAAATGGCTACCGGTGAACACTTTACTTCGTCCCGGTGGAGCAAGAAGACGGAAACAAGTAGCATGTCCGTTACAGAACGTCGCTCTTACAATTCCCAACCTATTTGACTGTTATAAGTTTCCTTGCAGGTGTGCAGTACGGTAGGTTTCCATTACATATCGCATGTGGATAAGCGGTCGCACCAAGAAAAAAAGCAGTGTTTGCCAAACTAGACACAGCGGGATTTGCACTCGCTCCGTTTGGATTGTATTGTAAAACGAATGTTTCACCTCTAGGCCAAGCTGCCTACAGGAGACGGAAACCAGGAGTAACTTGCCAAAACCCCAGCAAAGTAAAACTTTACATCCTTCCAGTAGCGTAGCTAGAGATTGTGCCACCCGGGCGGTTTCTGCGTTTGCTGCCCCTGCCAATACACTTCAAACATACTGGTATTTACACAAAAAGTCAAAACGACATATAATAAAAAAAAAAAAAATTAAAATTAAGACACCATGATTATTTGTGAAAAATGTAATTTCAACATTCTTCAATGCTTTTGTTCATGTTTTTCTGTAAGCAAAACTAACGATGATATTGTTGATGTCTAGTTCGTCTGATGGTTGCTGTTCTTTAGACGGTCTGACCGTAAGATACACATTGCAGAGGACAATTCGTAGCAGTATTACAATATTTAGAACAGTTCCTAAAACGGTATTTTTGAATAAACTGCAAAAGTTCAAAGAGGCCTTCCTTCCACCCCTTCGTTTCTTCTTGGGAGAGCTAAGATATTTTAAATGTAACATTTGCAAGTGAAACATACACTATTAGAGTTATGTTCTCTAGTGTAGTTCTTCTTTCTTCTTATAAAAGTAACCCATAGCATTATTGCCGTAGGGGTGTGAGGTGTTAGCGATCTCACATTTCAAAGGTTCGTCTGTATGAGGGCGGCAACCATCTCCTCTCCCTCGCCACTTCTACTTCCCGGACTGAACCGGTACCCATTTAAGGCTGGGTCGACCCGGGAGCCATTGCGGTCTGAAAAAAACATCGCGTCAACTGGGGAATGATCTCAGATGCGAAGCCAGCGCGCTAACCACTGTGCTACGCGGCTCACACATATTACACATCTCTTATAGTTTGAGATTAAAATTATTTCGCATTTTTAGCCAGAAGAAACTGTTGGTTTTTTAATGACACGTTAACCAGGTGTAAATAATGGTTGCCAAGGAACATTACGTGAAGAGTGATCAAATGAATGTGCATTCAATGAAAACACAAAGGATCAAAATAATTTTCTTTTCATTGCGGACCGTCCCTCGCCTACCCTAGCAACACTACTGTATCCTTCACTGGAATGCAGAAAGACTAATGAACAAGAACCAAGAACTTGCATCCAGACTTAATGCGGAAAGTATCGGTAGAGCTGTCATTCAAGCGACATACCTGAACAAACATCATATGTTCCAAATAAAACGATACCAAACCATAGGATAGATGGGGACAGCCACACGGAATACGTCTTTATCCTAATACATAGCTCCCACCAGCTGAAGAATTACATAATAAAACAAGAGAATACACAGAGATAACAGGAGCAGATATTGTGGTAGAACAGTAAATATATAATATGTACTGCCCACCCGGAAGACCCATGCAGTTGGAGACAGTCGAAGTACCAGCGATCAACTATATTATAGTTGCAGACTGTAACAGTCATTAAAAAAAAGGTTGTGGTACATGGAAAAATAACCTATTAGAAGAAGTTAAGGACTGGGTGATAGATACAACTTAGATCTAATCAACCAATCAGAAGATCAACCGGCCTTTTATTTAAGGCTGTGAAAAACATTATCTACTCCAGATATAACATTATCTACTCCAGACATAACATTATCTACTCCAGACAAAACATTATCTACTCCAGACAAAACATTATCTACTCCAGACAAAACATTATCTACTCCACACAAAACATTATCTACTCCAGACAAAACATTATCTACTCCAGACATAACATTATCTACTCCAGACATAACATTATCTACTCCAGACATAACATTATCTACTCCAGACATAACATTATCTACCCCAGACAAAACATTATCTACTCCAGACAAAACATTATCTACTCCAGACAAAACATTATCTACTCCAGACAAAACATTATCTACTCCAGACAAAACATTATCTACTCCAGACATAACATTATCTACTCCAGACATAACATTATCTACTCCAGACATAACATTATCTACTCCAGACATAACATTATCTACTCCAGACAAAACATTATCTACTCCACACAAAACATTATCTACTCCAGACAAAACATTATCTACTCCAGACATAACATTTTCTACTCCAGACATAACATTTACAGCAGATCTAACATATAAATTGTCCAGAATAGACCAAGAACAACTTCGAGGAAGCAACAACAGATCGATACTATTGGTAATTATTCTGGGATCAAGACACTGAGCAGTGCAGGAGCTGTAGCGGTCAGCGAGCCATAGCTGACCGTTAGCGTCAGGGCCAGCGAGCCATTGCTGACCGCTAGTGTCAGGGCCAGCGAGCCATTGCTGACCGCTAGCGTCAGGACCAGCGAGCCATAGCTGACTGCTAGCGTCAGGGCCAGCGAGCCATAGCTGACCGTTAGCGTCAGGGCCAGCGAGCCATTGCTGACCGCTAGCGTCAGGGCCAGCGAGCCATTGCTGACCGCTAGCGTCAGGACCAGCGAGCCATAGCTGACTGCTAGCGTCAGGGCCAGCGAGCCATAGCTGACTGCTAGCGTCAGGGCCAGCGAGCCATAGCTGACTGCTAGCGTCAGGGCCAGCGAGTCAGAGCTGACTGCTAGCGTCGGGGCCAGCGAGCCATAGCTGACTGCTAGCGTCAGGGCCAGCGAGTCAGAGCTGACTGCTAGCGTCGGGGCCAGCGAGCCATAGCTGGCTGCTAGCGTCAGGGCCAGCGAGTCAGAGCTGACTGCTAGCGTCAGGGCCAGCGAGTCAGAGCTGACTGCTAGCGTCAGGGCCAGCGAGCCATAGCTGACCGCTAGCGTCAGGGCCAGCGAGCCATAGCTGACCGCTAGCGGCAGGGCCAGCGAGCCATAGCTGACCGCTAGCGTCAGGGCCAGCGAGCCATAGCTGACCGCTAGCGTCAGGGCCAGCGAGCCATAGCTGACCGCTAGCGTCAGGGCCAGCGAGCCATAGCTGACCGCTAGCGTCAGGGCCAGCGAGCCATAGCTGACCGCTAGCGTCAGGGCCAGCGAGCCATAGCTGACCGCTAGCGTCAGGGCCAGCGAGCCATAGCTGACCGCTAGCGTCAGGGCCAGCGAGCCATAGCTGACCGCTAGCGTCAGGGCCAGCGAGCCATAGCTGACCGCTAGCGTCAGGGCCAGCGAGCCATTGCTGACCGCTAGCGTCAGGGCCAGCGAGCCATTGCTGACCGCTAGCGTCAGGGCCAGCGAGCCATTGCTGACCGCTAGCGTCAGGACCAGCGAGCCATAGCTGACCGCTAGCGTCAGGGCCAGCGAGCCATAGCTGACTGCTAGCGTCAGGGCCAGCGAGCCATAGCTGACTGCTAGCGTCAGGGCCAGCGAGTCAGAGCTGACTGCTAGCGTCGGGGCCAGCGAGCCATAGCTGACTGCTAGCGTCAGGGCCAGCGAGTCAGAGCTGACTGCTAGCGTCGGGGCCAGCGAGCCATAGCTGGCTGCTAGCGTCAGGGCCAGAGAGCCATAGCTGGCTGCTAGCGTCAGGGCCAGCGAGCCATAGCTGACTGCTAGCGTCAGGGCCAGTGAGTCAGAGCTGACTGCTAGCGTCGGGGCCAGCGATCCATAGCTGGCTGCTAGCGTCAGGGCCAGCGAGTCAGAGCTGACTGCTAGCGTCAGGGCCAGCGAGTCAGAGCTGACTGCTAGCGTCAGGGTCAGCGAGCCATAGCTGACTGCTAGCGTCAGGGCCAGCGAGCCATAGCTGACTGCTAGCGTCAGGGCCAGCGAGCCATAGCTGACCGCTAGCGTCAGGGCCAGCGAGCCATAGCTGACTGCTAGCTTCAGGGCCAGCGAGCCATAGCTGACCGCTAGCGTCAGGGCCAGCGAGCCATAGCTGACCGCTAGCGTTAGGGCCAGCGAGCCATTGCTGACTGCTAGCGTCAGGACCAGCGAGCCATAGCTGACTGCTAGCGTCAGGGCCAGCGAGTCAGAGCTGACTGCTAGCGTCAGGGCCAGCGAGCCATAGCTGACTGCTAGCGTCAGGGCCAGCGAATCAGAGCTGACTGCTAGCGTCAGTGCCAGCGAGTCAGAGCTGACTGCTAGCGTCAGGGCCAGCGAGCCATAGCTGACTGCTAGCGTCAGGGCCAGCGAGTCAGAGCTGACTGCTAGCGTCAGGGCCAGCGAGTCAGAGCTGACTGCTAGCGTCAGGGCCAGCGAGTCAGAGCTGACTGCTAGCGTCAGGGCCAGCGAGCCATAGCTGACTGCTAGCGTCAGGGCCAGCGAGCCAGAGCTGACTGCTAGCGTCAGGGCCAGCGAGTCAGAGCTGACTGCTAGCGTCAGGGCCAGCGAGTCAGAGCTGACTGCTAGCGTCAGGGCCAGCGAGTCAGAGCTGACTGCTAGCGTCAGGGCCAGCAAGTCAGAGCTGCCAAGACCCTTCTACATCTCCACGCAAATATCACAGTCAAGCTGTAAATAGCGACACAACTCATTTCGTTCTCCGAACTACATCCTGCTACTTACAAAGCCCTGTCCAGGACTTGGTAGCGGAAGATTAAGAGCGAACACAGAAGAAGAAGAGGTAGTTAATTTAAATTATAAGCAACCACATCCTAAACGTCTGCTGCGATAAAATTATAGAATGGCGGACTGGGGAAACATTTGCAGAACTGAGACGTGTTGCGACGATATCAGCAGACGACATTTGCAAAAACTTTAAGCAATTATCGACAAATTAAATAAAGCAATCCTGAAAGCAAGTAAGGATTCATTTGTGAGAGGAGCTAGGATTATCAGGATTCTCAGTCGACCTGTACTGTTACTGGGGCATAAGGACCCGCGCAGGTCCCTTCTCTGCTGTGAGCTGGATGTATCCAGGTGGAGGATTTCCTGCTTAGCGGACTAGGCTCGAGCAGCTTATTACTTCACTATGGAGGATGGTTAACCGATGTGCGAGTCCATATTAATAGACTCAAACACTAGAGTAAAGTAGACCCACAGCCTGTTAGGCGCCTTCTATGCTGCTCTTAACAAACTACCTAACCAAGGCAGGTGTTATGCCATGTCACACAGTTAGTCGCCTCTTACGACATGCTCTCTGTGGGGCAGTGGTGCTTTTCTTGTTCTTGTCAAATACAAAGACCGCCGGGGAACACTCGGGATGAGAGCAGCTAGAAAGAACCTAATACTCTATTCTTGTTCTTGTCATATACAAAGACCCCTGGGGAACACTCGGGATGAGAGCAGCTAGAAAGAACCTAATACTGGCCAGAAGATCTCAACAAACTTCGGGAACAATTATCCGCTGCCAGAGAATTAGCAGAAATACATGAAACCATGCAAAGTAATGTCCAACTAAAGTAAACCATCATAAAGTACAGAAAGACTATGAATGCAGCAACATAAAACAGCTGGAACAAATGAAAACAAAGCCTCCAGATAACGATGGCACAAAACTATGGAGACTTGCCAAGTCGCTCAAAAACGAACCCATTTGAACAACAGATATCACACTAAACGAAAATGATAGTCTAGAAACTGGCATGGTTCAGCATATTCATTGAAAAATATGTCATGGTTTGCAAAACAAACATAACAGCAACACGAAAGCGTGATATGAAAGCAAAGACATACAATCGAATAAACAAACACCACATGTTGCGTAGGAGAACATGAGGTTACAGTTTTCCCAGCAATAAATATAATTAAAAGATAACTTATGCATCTAAAAAAGAAAAGGATAACAACAAAAAAAGTATGACATTTTAAACGAAATGTTAAAAAAACATTGAATTCAATAAAGAAAAACTACTAAAAATCATAAATGTTAGCTAGATGGAAGAGATAGTCCTACAAACGTGGAAGAAAGCTATCATGATTCTTGTATTATAATACGATAAAGACAGAACAAAAAGTTCACAGTTACAGGCTAATCAGTTTGCTTAGATGCACAGGTAAATTGATGAAAAAAAAACAGATAAATGCCAGACTTTTATAAAACTGGATTACACAACAACAAGATGGCTTTAACCAACGCAGGTCAACGGATACCAACTAACACAAATAACCCAGGAGTTTGAGGATGTATTCCAAGAAAAGAAACCCACACTGGCAGCCTGAGTAAATATGGGAAAACAAGCACGTGAAGAGAGGGAATAAAGAAAAGAAAACTACACAAATATGGAGTTTGTGGCGCACGTACAGATTGATAGGTCACTTCCTTCAAAATAGATACAACAGAGTGAAGACACAGGCCACATTAGTGATAGAATAAAAATGAAACAATGAGTGTGCAGGGCAGCGTGCTATCACGTACATCACTCTTGACCGTCATCAACGACAGACGTGGATCAAATGATGGAGAGGAGCCACACCTAGCGATACGTTGATGATCTGATTTTATGGGTAGCCGAAGAGAACATCAAAGCGGCAAATTGCAAGTTACAGGTAGCCATACAAAGATTATTTCAGTGGTCTCAAGAAATGGCTCTTGATTATAAATGAGAAGAAAACAACATATACGAGGCGTGTTCAAATGAAACCCGACCTAACTGCACCAAGTGAACATACGTATGATGCGCACGATTCGGTTTCTAACAGCTGGAGGATGTCGACCAGTTGACATTCATCGCAGAATACAGGCAGTGTATGGTGACAAAAGTGTGGTGAACGTAAGCTTCCGGCGACGGTCCACACTAATTGTTGCATCAATTTTGGCGATGGTATCTTCTGACACAACAATATGTTCCTGACCTGGTCTCGGAAGATCTTTCGTTAACTCACGTCCTTCTTTAAACATCGTTGTCCAGTTCTTCGACACACTTTTGTCACCATACACTGCCTGCATTCTTCGATGAATGTCAACTGGTCGACAACCTTCAGCTGTTTGAAACCGAATCACCGCTCGCTGATCAACTCTGGACGGATTCCATATCACACCCGCCATGTATGCTGAAGAAACTATGAATAGGAGGATAATGACATTTTGCAAACTTGACGGTTGCTATGTGCTGTTTACACAAGAAGTGACGTCATCATGCGCATCGTTTGTATGTTCACTTGGTGCAATTAGGTCCGGTTTCATTTGAACACGCCTCGTACAATTGTTACACTTTCAAACGAGGCAAACACAATTACACTGACACCAAATCGGCACCAACTACCAGAAGAAAACAACATCGCATATCTAGGGATAACACCGGACAAGGGACTAGCTTGGACAAAACAAATTTAAAAAATGGAAAAAAGCTAAACTTCTAATACCTAATGAAACCATTGTGCGAGGATCAAGATGCCGAACAGCGCATGAGCTGTAGTGGTCAGCCACTCATACCTGACTGCTAGCGTCAGAGCCAGCAAAACAGAGCTGCCAAGACCCTTTTACACCTCCACTCGGTGATCCTGGATAACGGACTGCAGCAGGGAAGACTGGCTAAGGAGAAGGGATCGAAGAGGGAATGCTAACCCGGTACTAAAAAAATGCTCGCTGAAGTCGGATGTGTTGGACAGAAAGGTGCAAATATTGCAGTCAAGCTGTAAACTACGACACAACACATTCCGTTCTCTGGACTACATTATGCTACTTAAGCCCTTTTAGGGTTTGGGAGCGAGAGATTGAGAACGAACGAATCCAAGCCAAGCCAAACCATTGTGCGAAACTACATTTGGTGCAGACCATCACATACTGAAATTGCTGTACACAGGAAATATTACACCAACTTTAGAATATGGAATACAAGCCAATTTCTAAATGCAACTAGGAAAAAAAAAACCCAGTAAAAATTGAAAACCAGGCAGATGTAGAAAGAATTATTACAGAACCTAAGACATCAACACCCACATAATCATTGAATAGGATAACAAAGCTTACAATCCAGGATTGACAGAAGAGATTACATTGTACTACAACTAGCATCAAGATTCAAATGGCTCCAAAATCATCCGATGAATAAAATACTGGACAGATATGGTCGATGCAGACTTCAAATCAGCTCAAAAGAACTAGCCCCATGCCAGACCTTGCGCAGATAAAGAGCGCACCCCCCCCCCCCTCCCACACCTCCATAATGACAAACAGCCCATTTCCACCACGAGAGAGAGCGAGAACATTCCAGAAGTGACAAAATGTATCCAAACAGATTTAGAAAGAAAACGTTTATTCTTGGAATATATTCAAACAACATACAAAGCCACAAAATGGATCCGGATATACACAGATAGATCCAGCAACGAGAGATAAGAACAATGGAAGATGGACATTTACACAATATTCAATAATGGACAAAAAATCAACTTCTTAGAGACCGCTGGACATTTCTCAAACATCTTCAGAGTTGAGGCTGAGACACTAAAAATAGCTGCAATAACCAACGTGGAAAACAAGTCTATTCAAGAAACAAGATAGTTTTCTTTACAGATTCTCTAGTATTCATAATTCCGCGTAAGACAGTGGTTAGCGAGCTGGCTACGCATCTGAGTGGTCCTGGGTTCATTCCACAGTTGAGGCGGCAATGTTTTTTCAGACCACAGCGGTCCCTGGGTCGACCCAGCCTTAAATGGGAACCGGTTTAGTCCGGGAAGTAAAAACGGCGAGGGAGAGGAGATGGATACCGCCCTCATATAACCGACCCTTTGAAATGTGAGATCGCTAACACCTCACACCCCTACGGCAGTAATGCTATGGGTTACTCTACTTTACAAATTACCTTTAAAAACTATAAAAACATTAACCCTTTATAGTTCCGCTAAATTGATTAGATGTTTGACCTAATTTAGTAGATTCGTTTCTTTATAGTCCAAATAAATTGATTACATTTTTGTCTTACCCCTTCACATTCCGACCTAATTCGTGTCTAATTTGACTCTTCGTTTATGTTGTTTTTTTTTCATTTATATTCAAGAGCCATTTCTTGAGACCACTGACATAATCTTTGTATGTTTATTTGTATGGCTTTGTACCTGCAATTTGCCGTCTTGATGTTCTCTTCGGCTACCGACAAGCTACAATTTAAGCAAAGCAGAAAATTCGTTGATTTCTTCATACATGAACATGAGAAGACTGACATGCCAAAAAGGGAGAGACAAAACCCAAACTGAAGGAATAAACACAATGTCAAAAATTAACTTCAAAGAAAAATGCCGCTCCCCAAAAAAGACAACAAAAAATCTGATACAGCAGAAGCAAACTGCTGCTTGCCAAGAAGAGATCAAGTTACAAGTTTCAGACTTGGAGTAGGTCACGGCAGACCGGTAGATCATCAGTTCAACAAATACAACAAATTGGCACATAGCCATCTAATGCGTGAATGTGCTGCTACTGCATGCTGGATTTGATCACTTCTCACTCCATCGTCTCTTGTAGCCGCCCTGGCCTCTTGACACAAGCATCTCATTTCACATGTGTTCTTTCGATGTGCAGATATGTGTTGGTCGGTGTCCATGTTTGACACTGATAACAGAGGTTTGGTATACTGTTAATCATCTTCGTCGTTCGCTCTCAAACTCCGGCTACCAATCCCTGAAAAGTAGCAGTATGTTGTCCGGAGAACGGAATGCATTGTGTCATAGTTTACAGTTTCATTGCGATATTTGGACCTTTCAGTCCAACACATCCGACTCCATCAAGTGTTTGTGTACCAGATTAGTCTTCCCTCTTTGATCCCTTCTTCTTAGCCAACCTGCCCTCTCTTCGATCCCTTCTCCTTAGCCAACCTGCTCTCTCTTCTCCTTAGCCAGTCTTCCCTCTTCGATCCCTTCTCCTTAGCCAGTCTTCCCTCTTCGATCCCTTCTCCTTAGCCAGTCTCCCATCTTCCATCCCTTCTCCTTAGCCACTTCCCTCTTCGATCCCTTCTCCTTAGCCACTTCCCTCTTCGATCCCTTCTCCTTAGCCACTTCCCTCTTCGATCCCTTCTCCTTAGCCAGCCTTCCTGCTTCGATCAATTCTCCTTAGCCAGCCTTCCCTCTTCGATCTCTTCTCCTTAGCCAGCCTTCCCTCTTCGATCCCTTCTCCTTAGCCAGTCTTCCCTCTTCGATCCCTTCTCCTTAGCCAGCCTTCCATCTTCGACCCTTCTCCTTAGCCATTCTTCCCTCTTCGGCCCCTTCTCATTGCCAGCCTGCCATGTTGAAGCCTGTTATTAAGTATCATCAGGTGCAGAAAGGTCTTTCCAGATTTGGGTCGCTACCACTACAGTTCATGCAGTGCTCAGATTTGGGTCACTGACCACTACAGTTCATGCACTGCTCAGATTTAGGTCGCTACCACTACAATTCATGCACTGCTGAGATTTGGGACGCTACAACTACAGTTCATGCACTGCTCAGATTTGGGTCGCTGACCACTACAGTTCATGCACTGCTCAGATTTGGGTCGTTGACCACTACAGTTCATGCACTGCTGAGATTTGGGTCGCTACCACTACAGTTCATGCACTGCTCAGATTTGGGTCGCTACCACTACAGTTCATGCACTGCTCAGATTTGGGTCGCTACCACTACAGTTCATGCACTGCTCAGCATCTTGATCCTCTGTTAATTTTTGGGCATGGGGAGAGGAGACTAACGTCTGGCAAAACATACTGATCGGACATATTAGTCATGGTCAAGTAAAATATACTGTCAAAGACCTCATCTCATCCCTACGTAGTTCTCACTGGAAACGAGCTGTTTTTATGACAGCTAGCGAGGTATGGAATCGACGTAATCACCATAGTAGTTAGCGACACACAAGCGAAGCGAAGCATTTCATAACCGCCTGAATACCCTGGTCGATCTTCACTAGAATGGGGGAAAAGCTACTGCAACCTATCACTTAACGTCCTTTTCATGGCGCACAAATGAGTAATCTTGCTCCGTGTGGGGACTGAACAACAACAATTTTGTGCATTGGTCGTGGTATGTATCTGACACTGGTAACAGAGACTTGGTATTTGTTTGCTCGTTTGTTCACGTTCGTTCTCAATCTCCTGCTAATAAAGCCCTGCGCGTTCTTAATCTCCCGCTACCAAGCCCTGAACGTTCTTAATCTCACCCTACCAAGCCCTGAACGTTCTCAAACTCCCGCTACCAAACCCTAAACGTTCTTAATCTCCCGCTACCAAACACTGAGCGTTCTTTATCTCCCGCTACCAAGCCCTGAACGTTCTCAATCTCCCGCTACCAAAGCCTGAACGTTCTCAATCTCTAGCTACCAAACCCTGAACGTTCTTAATCTCCCGCTACCAAGCCCTGAACGTTCTCAATCTCCCGTTACCAAACCCTGAACGTTTTCAAACTTCCGCTACCAAGTCCTGAACGTTCTCAAACTCCCGCTACCAATCACTGAACAGTGCTTTACAAGCAGTACGATGTAGTCCGGAGAACGGTAATGCGTTGTATCGCTAGTTTACAGCTTGACTGCCATATTTGCACCTTTCGGTCCGACACATCCATCTTCGGCAGAGAGACTTGGTATGAATATATTGTTAATCGTGTGCATTGGTCATTGTCCATGTCTGACACTGATAACAGAGAGTTGGTTTTAATATACTGCTCATCATCACTGCACATGTTTTTTTCTGGTTGTAGCTCATGCTAATATCTCTCTGTTCACGCAGCTGCCGACTGTGAAATGCTTCCTAGATATCTGATGACATGTCCTGTGTCTGACCTGCATTTTGCATGACATTTATGTTTTGCTGATGGTGGTTACTTCCGTTTCCCGGTATTTGTTTGTTTATTATATAACACTTGTCTCGTGCTTCAAGATGGGCGTTCCGATGCTCTTGCAGAATGTTTTCCTCTAGATGTATAATAATTTGATTTCAGTATTATTCCAACTCAAACTCAGTCGGTAATATTGTGTAATCAAATCTTCACATTTAGCCGAATTTGTCTTCCTTTTTGTCTCAAAATCGAACGACTGGCGACTTTCGAATTTAAATGTCGTTTTATTCAGATTTATTTAGAACTGGTAAAAACGCAATAACAAAAAAATAAATGTTCATGAACAATGTGATAACGATTAAAAATGTGAACTGTTTTGATCAAGTGAACATCATTATAAAGTTTATTACATCAAATACAACGAATGCCAAGTGTTATTTTGTTGATGGCACACAAAGAGTTAACTCATTTTTTTGTCAGCAGTCAAGTGGTCTTGAAAGACATTCCTGGCTTGGACCTGGACATATATACATATGGAGAGAGCTTTTACTTTACTGGACTGTAAATGTACAAAAGACTTCCACAAGATCACTTTGAAATCTATACAGTGAATTTTTCAATTGAAGTCAAGTTTGTGATATGTGTCTGTTCAGAGCTACATAACTATTTAGTTGGAAATTCAGATGTATTTGTAGCAGCAGCAACAACGACAACAACATCAAATTAAAATAGTAGCAAAGGGAGATGTTAACAACATTTAGAAATTTATTTGAAATAATGTAAACAAAAATATGTTCACAGAAAATCTATTTAATTTTATGCATTGCAATAACGTATTCCTTTATGTTTAACAGCGATTCCACAAATCAAAACATTTTTTATTATCATGTAGCACAACCTTTGCAGAACGTTGCTCTAACAGCCGACCTGAAAGACTTTCGATCTTTGGCCATTTCTCCCTCTCCCACCGTCAACCTCAGAATGACATAGCGGAAAACTAGCCAAGCGTGGACTGAACCCATGCATACACCGACGGTTCTGTAACAAACACAACACAGAATGGAGGGGGAGGGATATTCATGCGCCTAACAAATGGTAGAAAAATAACACTGTCAGTGGCAACTGGAAAATTCTCAAGCAATTTCAGAGCGGAGGCAGAGGCATTGAAGTTTGCATTAGAAGCAATGCTCACAGGCGAAATCAATGAAAGCCAGATAGTCCTGTTTACATATGCCCTGTCCGTGGTTACAGCACTAAAAAGTCAGAAAAATACAGAACTTAATGATTTAAGAGCAGTACTCTGTCAACTTTGCCAGCAGTCCGCACCAAAAAGAGTAGTGGTACAGTGGGTTCCATCTCACTGTAACATTCAAGGCAACGAGGAGGCAGACAGACTGGCAAAAGAAGGTGCAAGATTACCACAACCAGATTCTAGTGTGACCTACGAAGAGTCCAAAAGGTTTATTAGAGCCAGATACATGGCCAAATTGGAAACAGAACATACTGGCTACACAAAAAATGATGCCTATTACCAGTTGAACAGAAGAGAGCAGGTCGTGGTCTTCAGACTCCACAGGCCACAACAGACTGAGGTACCATCTATTCAATAAACTGAAGATAGGTGGCACTGACGAATGCACCTGTGGTACAGGGAAAATGACTACTGAGCATCTGCTGCAAAATTGCCCGACATACAAGGACCAGAGAAAGCACATGTGGCCATCACCAGTGCCAACACTAGACAAGATCTATGGCAGTGTCGACAGCCTCAGGATGACTGCTGCTTTCTTCAAACAAATGCTAGTTGACGTCTGACAGCGTACGAAGAAGAAGATCCTCAGAATTGGCTGAAGTCGGATGTGTTGGATCGAAAGGTGAAAATATCGCAGTCAAGCTGTAAACTAAACACAACGAGTTCCGTTCTCTGGACTACATTCTGCTACTTAGGCCCGTGTCATGGTTTGGTAGCGGGAGATTGCGAACGAAGGAAGCCAAGCCAAGCCATCCTCAGAATGTCTGTAATGTCCTGTGTCAATCTTCTCGTCAATCCGCCTCTGTCTCGCAGACCTTTCAGCACAGTTTAAAAAAAATATAGATCATGAGGCCAAAGTATTGGAGTTTTGTGAGTTAATATTGTTTACTAGACAAGAAAAACATAATTAAATAACTGACCCATGAAATATATAGATATCGATGGAGTGTGCTTGGTATATGTGAGGTCCGTTGGAAGAATGTAGGAGAATATACCACTGAAGAGGGTCACAAGTTTTATTATAGTGGACGATCTTAAAAACACCCCCATGGAGTCGGAATGTTGGTGCATAATGACACAACAAGTTTTGTATTGGGATGTCGACCAATATCAAGTCGGTTGCTCAGCATACTACTCAAAGCTTCGCCTTTCAATAAAGCGGTGATACAATGTAATGCACCTACCTCAGATTATGACGAAAGCGAGGTAAAGAGTTTCTACGAGGAATTACAGACACCTATGAACGAGATACCAAAGAAGGATGTACTGGTGGTACAGGGGGATTGGAATGCCAAAATTTGTGAAGATATGATGCGAGATTGGAAAGGCACATCTGGACCATACGGTAATGCGAAGACGAACGATAGAGGATTGAGATTCCTGGAATTTGCTCATTTCAACAATTTTCTGTTGGCGAGGACTCAAGGACCAAATAAAAGGTCGAGCCGTTGGACATGGCACAGCCCAAATAATGCACTGCATAGTCAGATAGACTACATTCTGGCTCAGAAGCGATTCAGATCTAGCATCAATAGTGCACGGGCGAGGAGTTTCACATGAGCCGATACTGGAAGCAACTACGACTTAATGATGATGACCATACCTCTCTGACTTAAGAAAGTTGTGAACAGAGAGGAAGCTAGACTAAGGTTTGACCTTGAGAAGCTGAAGCACCCAAAGATAATAGAGACTTTTGGGGCCATGATGGGAGGAAGATTCGCACCCCTCTTGGTTCATAACGAACAGGCAGATATTTAGACGATGACTGAGACTTTGAACTCATCATTGATACCGACAGCAATTGCGGTCTCAGGGAAGCGAAGGGCAAAGAAGAAGGCATAGATTACAAATGAAAGGGTAAAGAAGAAGGCATAGATTACACATGAAAGGGTAAAGAAGAAGGCATAGATTACACATGAAATGGTAAAGAAGAAGGCATAGATTACACATGAAATGGTAAAGAAGAAGGCATAGATTACACATGAAATACTTGAGTTATTTGACAAGAGAAGATTACGGAAGAGGTCGAAGAATGCACTAGATGGGATTACGAAATACAGAGAGATGAATGGAAACATAAAGGTCGAGATGAATGGAAACATAAAGGTCGAGATGAATGGAAACATAAAGGTCGAGATGAATGGAAACATAAAGGTCGAGATGAATGGAAACATAAAGGTCGAGATGAATGGAAACATAAAGGTCGAGATGAATGGAAACATAAAGGCCGAGATGAATGGAAACATAAAGGTCGAGATGAAAAAGGCCAAGGAAGAATGGATAATTGCTTAGTGCTAGGATATCGAACAAAATCTGAGAAGAAACGATGCTAATGATGTATATAAAATAGTCAAGGACCTAGTAAGACCTATACAAGGTCGCAATACAACGATTCAGGATAGGAGAGGGAAATGTCTCACAGAAGCCGAAGACATTCGGGCTCGTTGGACAGGGTATTGCTCTGAATTATATAAGCATGAGGGTTGAGGTGACCCAGGAAATGCAAATGCCCCCGAAATGAATATGTTAGAGCAGAATCAACCGATAACAAGAGAGGAAGTAACTGAAGTCGTGAAGATGCTAACAAAGAGGAAAGTGTGGATAATATACTAGCAGAGCTCCTACAAGTGGGAGGTGAGGTAATAATTAAAGTTCTGACACACATCTGTAACAGAATTTGGCGGACAGAAGAGTAGCCAACCATCTGGGCGAAATCAGTGAAACCTAAATGGGTCAGAACTATTGAACAATTAGCCTCATTAGTCATCCTACTTTTTTTTTAATAAAAAAAAGTCATCCTAGCAAATTTCTCTTAAGAATAATCCTCAACAGATTCAAACCCAAGGCAGAGAGTACCATTGCCGAAGAGCAAGCAGGGTTTCGAGTGGGAAGAAGCACCACTGAACATATATTTAATCTGCGGATATTGAATGATAAATACTTGAACAATACATATATCATGTCTTCATTGATTTCAAAAAAAGCGTTCGACAGAGTATGGCATGCGGCGCTATGGACAACAATGAAGCATTGCAAGATCAGCAGTAATATTGTGAAGGTAATTGAGAACCTTTATGAGAAGGCGTCAAGTGCAGTTTCTGTAGACGGAATACGAGGCGAATGTTTCCCCACGTCTGTTGGGGTGAGACAGGGTTGTATACTCTCTCCAACACTCTTCAATGTATTCTTGGAAAGAATAATGGAGGCGGCCCTGGAGGGACATGCTGGTACAACCAGAATAGGTGACAAGACGATTACAAACCTACGATTTGCAGATGATATAGATGGTCTGGCAGGCACGGAAACGGAACTCCAGGAGCTGATTAGTAAATTGGACAGAGCGGCGCAGAGCTATGGCATGGAGATAACTGCAGACAAAACAAAAGCTGATGACTAATAACACGGAAGGGTTTACACCTGTGATAAAAGCAAATGGTCAGGAACTAGAATTTGTACACCGGTTCAAGGATCTGGGATCACTGATCAGTGACGAGGGCTCGCAGCCTGAGAGAGTTGCCAGAATAGCACAGACAACAGCGGCGCCTTCGCGTTTGAAACCCAAATGGCAGGATAAACGGCTCGCCATCAACATACAAGTTATACTAATGCGCTCATTGGTGCTCTCAATATTTGTGTATGTCTGTGAGACTTGGACCATTACTGCGGATATCCAGTACAGAATACATGCAATGGAAATGAAGTGCTTTAGAAAACTCTTAAATGTTACATATAAGGATCGTGTCACGAACGTAGAAATACGACGAAGACTGAAAAACGCAATTGGGCCTTTTGATGATCTGTTCTCGGCTATCAAAAGGCGAAAGATGGTTTGGTATGGGCACGTCACGAGGTCCAGCGGAATTAAAAATTCGATACTGCATGGTTCCGTACCAGGAAAGAGAGGGCTGGGTCGTCCAAGGAAGAGATGGGCAGACAACATCACTGAATGATCAAACATTCGTCCCAATGAGGCACGACTGGCGGCAGCGGACAGCGAGAGATAGCGTGGGGTTTTGGGAGCGTCTTCAAGTGTGCCCCAACGACCTGATGGGTTACGGGATGAACTGAATTGAGACAACTCTTGTTACTCAATGTTCAGCTCCCTTTGGTTTTATGTGTTTCTTGCTCGCTATCCGTGGTATTTTGAGCACATTCCTGTAGCATTTTAGCTCCAATAATTCAATCTTCTTTCTGGCTGTTTGTGTGGTTCTCCATGTTTCGCATCCATACGTTGCCACTGGGAATATGCATTCCTTAGGATCTTTGTTTTTGTAATTTTGTTAGTGTTCTGTCATTGTTTTTTGAAACAATTTTAAAAGAAAGGAGAGATACTACCCTAAGCTTCATAACGAAAAGCTACCCAAGCATGGACTGGACCCATGCATACACCGACGGTTCTGTAACAAACACTACACAGAACGGAGGGGCAGGAGCATTCCTGAACCTACCAAATGGCAGAAAAATAACATTGTCATTCGCTACTGGTAAGTACACAAGCAATTTCAGAGCGGAGGCAGAGGCACTGAGGGCGGCAGTGAAAGAAATGGTGACACACAGTGAAAATGAGAGCCATATAGTCCTGCTGACAGATGCTCTCGCCGTAGTCACAGCGCTAAAAAGCCAGAAAAACACTGAGCTTAATGACTTAAGAGCAGCACTCTGCAAACTGTGCCAGCAGTCCGCACCAAAAAGGGTAGTGGTACAGTGGGTTCCGTCACACTGCAACATCCAAGGCAACGAGGAGGCAGACAGACTGGCAAAAGAAGGTGCAAGACTACCACAAACAGATACCAGTATGACGTACGAAGAGTCAAAACGGCTTATCAAAGCCAGATACATGACCAAATGGGAAACCGAACATACTGGTTACACCAAAAACGATGCCTATTACCAGTTGAACCGAAGAGAGCAGGTCGTTGTCTTCAGACTTCGCACTGGCCACAACAGACTGAGGTACCACCTATTCAACAAATTGAAGATAGGGTGTACCGACGAATGCCCGTGCGGTACTGGTAAAATGACCGCTGAACATCTGCTGCAGAACTGCCCGACATACGAGGATCAGAGAGAGCAGATGTGGCCATTACCAGTGGAACTGCAAGACAAGCTCTATGGCAGTGGCGAGAGCCTCAGGATGACCGCCGCTTTTTTCGAAAAAATAATGGTTACTGTCTGACTGCGTACGCAGAAGAAGAAGAAGAAACAATTTTAGTTAACTTTTGCAACGTCATGCCTATTCTTTTTCTCACTTCTTTTTGGCAATCTCCATTGTTGCCTCTAATTGGGCCGATGTATTTAAGACTTGTGACGTTTGTAGCTTCTTCCTTCTGTATACATTATATGAATTTCTCGGTATGATCACTTCTACATCGGCAGACAAGGATGGAGACCACTACTGTACTGAACAACCGCCAGAGTGGAACACATTACAAACAGACATACACATATGCTTTCAAACACTGACCAATACGTCCACATTACAAACAAATACACACTCATTCAAAAACGGACCAATACATCCACATTACAAACAGATACATTCAAACACGTCCACATTACAAAGACATACACACATGCATTCAAACACTGACCAATACGTCCACATTACAAACAGATACACACACGCGTCCATGCTCTGGACAATACGTCCACATTACAAACAGATACACACACGCGTCAATGCTCTGGACAATACGTCCACATTACGAACAGATACAAACGCACACACACACACACACACATCCATAAACTAACCCAAACGTCCTGATATCACCCAAAACCACTACGGCCTGGGATTTAAAGAGACGTGCGTTCGCCAGTAGAATCCAGAAAAGCAAACCTTAAATCAAACAAAAGAAAACAACCAAACTTTTCATGCTAAAATGTACTCCTTGACCGACATTCTAGTCAACAAATGAGAAAATTCAGAGCTATCTCAAACGGGATTCAATCTGTGGAAATGTGCTTGGCATGTTTATCTTAACTTCCCGTCTGGCTTCTGGGCGCTCAGGGAATCTGCTGTTTCAGCAATCGTTGCTTCTTGCCCTAGCCTCGCGCGCAAGGCTTGTGGTCACGGCGATTCAGATATAAACGGACGTAATTAACCGATAAAGAAAGGATCCAGTAGCAAACAAGTCTGACCACTCACAGAAGCGAGCAATGCTTGCCTAAAAAGGTGTGAGTAATTAAATTCACATTTTCAGTGGATAACGCACATAGGATTCAAACACGAGGCATGCGGACTGCATGTGGCTAGGCCCTCCAAGCATCACAGGGACATAAGTTAGTAAACAAGTTGTTGTTTAATGCTCACAATGAGGAAGTTTACTCTTTTGTGCGCCCTGAAAAGGCGTTAATTGACTGATTGTACTAGCTTTCCTCAGACCCCGAGCGTGCTGATGCAGGTGGACCGTGGTTCTCCAGGGGGTCCCCAACTCGTCAGTTAGACTGCCTTGAAAACAGCTGTTTCCAGGGAACGTTACATGTAAGAGAGAAAGTTGTCTTGGTCAGTATATTGTGCCTGACCCTGACGCAACGTCCTGGTCAGTTTGTTTTGCCAAATCGGACTATCGTGTCAGTTCCCAAGTTGTAATGTTGCCTCTTTTGGCAAGGATCGTAACTGGAAATTGAATAAAAATACAACCACATATCTAGTCCGTATAGTATAGCAGTCGTGTTTAGCCATCTTGATCGTGTACAGTTGGACTTTTAGCCATCATGAGAGTTCGTTTTTACAAATTATAGGCGCTTGTTTTCTTTTGGTAGTTGGTGCCAATTTGGTGTCAGTGTAATTGTGTTCGCCTCATTTGAAAGTGTAACAATTGTACGAGACGTGTTCAAATAAAACCGGACCTAACTGCACCGTGAACATACGAACAATGCGCATAATGACGTCACTTCTGGTGTAAACAGCACATACCAACCGTTAAGTTTGCCAAATTTCTTTATCCTTCGACTCATAGTTTCCTCAGCATACCGTTGAAAACATGGCGTGTGTGACACGGAATCCGTCCGAAGTTGATAAGGAAGCGGTGATTCGGTTTCTAATAGCTGAAGGATGTCGACCAGTTGCGATTCATCGCAGAATGTAGGTGACAAAAATGGTGACAAAAGTGTGTCGAAGACAACAGTGAAGAACTGGACAACGATGCTTAAAGAAGGACGTGAGTTAACGAAAGATCTCATGAGACCAGGTCAGGCGCCTATTGTTGCGTTAGAAGATGGCATTGAAAATATTGATGCAAACATTTTAATGGACCTTCGCCAGCGCTTACGTTTGACACACTTTTGTCGTCATACACTGAATTCTGCGATGAATGTCAACTGGTCGACATCCTTCAGCTGTTAGAAACCGAAATCACCGCTCGCTGATCAACTGTGGACGGATTCCGTATTACACCCGCCATGTTTTCAATGGTCTGCTGAGGAAACTATGAGTCGGAGGATAATGAAATTTAGCAAACTTGACGGTTGGTATGTGCTGTTTACATCAGAAGTGACGTCATCGTGCGCATTCTACGTATGTTCACTTGGTGCAATTAGGCCCAGTTTCATTTGAACATGTCTCGTATATATATATATATATATATATATATATATATATATATATATATGTATATTAATAGACAGAGACAGAGAGAGAGAGAGAGAGAGAGAGAGAGAGAGAGAGAAAGTGTAGGGGAATTATGTATGTGTATAAATGTATGTTTATATTTGTCATTAATGTGAGTTCCCACGGCTCAGAGACTTTAAAATACTTTATGCTAGCCATATGTTTAAACCGAATTTAATGGGCTCTTGGTATGATTGAATTCGGTCCCTGGTTTGTTAACTTGACTTTATGCAGCCCTTGGAATGTTAACTTAGTGGCATGTGGTCTTTTGTCTATTAACATAACTCCATGCTGCCCTGGTATGTTAGCTTGACTTTATGCTGCCCTGGTATGTAAGCTTGACTGTATGCTGCCCTGGTATGTAAGCTTGACTTTATGCTGCCCTGGTATGTTAACTTGACTTTATGGTGCCCTGGTATGTTAGCTTGACTTTATGCTGCCCTGGTATGTTAGCTTGACTTTATGCTGCCCTGGAATGTTAGCTTGACTTTATGCTGCCCTGGTATGTTAGCTTGACTTTATGCTGCCCTGGTATGTTAGCTTGACTTTATGCTGCCCTGGTATGTTAGCTTGGCTTTATGCAACTCTTAGTATGTTAACTTGGCTTTAATTCATCTTTTGGCATGTTAACTTGACGTTATGTGTCTCATGGAATGTTAGCTTGCCTTGATGTAGATCTTGGAATGTTAATTTGATTTTATGCAGTCCTTGACGTGTTAATTTAGTTTCATGTAGTTTTTTTCTCTAATAACAAGACCTCATGCGTGCCTTGGTATGTCAACTTAATGTCATGAGCCTTTGGTATGTAAACTTATACGCGGCCCCCTGCTCTATTAACTTGTATTACTGTAGCCAATAGTACGTTAACTTGACTTCATGTGGTCCTTGGTATGTCAGCTTGAGTTGGTGCGGCGCTTGACACGTTAACTTAGCCTTTTTGTCTATTAATTTGACTTCAGGCGGCCCTTACTCTATTAACTTGAAATTGTGTGACCTTCACGGTGGTGTGAGTTTGAGACCACTACTGTTCATTCAACAACCGTTTGGTTTCCTAATGTTAAGCACATGTCTCACTGCAACCGGCCACTTTACAGGGAGCCTGTATCCAGAACAGTCGCTGATTATAACAGCAATGTTTATTTTTTAACATGAAGAGGTTACCAACTCTAAACATAGCCCTTTTGACTCGCCGTTTACGACATGCTTCGGAAATGAACCCATTCCATTGAGTCGTAAATGGCTTGCAGTGAAGCAGTACTAATTAGTCCGTCCCATCAGTCATCGTTCACGCCTCGCTGCACTAATTGCCCATGCATCTTTTCTTCATTCTTCACGCTCGGTTGCGTCATGTGTTAGAGCATAGGTGCATGCCTGTATTTGATTTACCCTTTTACGCATTGAGTTGACCTCCAGACCCCATTGCTGAAGAGGAAAGAATTGTTGTTGTGCATGCCCATTATGAGTAGGATTACTCTTTTGTGCGTCCTGAAAAGGACGGTAAGTTGCAGTAGCTTTTCTTGCATCGCGAGGAGGCTGATGAAGGTGGACCGCGGTCATCCAAATGGTTGTGCTATGCTATGCTTGGCTTCACCTGCGTGTCACTCACAACTACGGGGATCACGTCGATCCCTATATCGTTAACCAGGCTGCCGTGGAAAGAGTCCGTTTCCAGGGAAGACCACGAGGACGTCAAGGTGAGGGTCTTGACCAGTATGTTTTGTCTGACCCTGACTAACATGTCTGATCAGTATGTTTTGTCTGACCCTGACTAACATATCTGATCAGTATTTTTGTCTGACCCTGACTAACATGTCTGATCAGTATGTTTTGTCTGCCCCTGACTAATATGTCTGATCAGTATGTTTTGTCTGCCCCTGACTAACATGTCTGACCAGTATGTTTTGTCTGACCCTGACTAACATATCTGATCAGTATATTTTGTCTGACCCTGACTAATATGTCTGATCAGTATGTTTTGTCTGCCCCTGACTAACATGTCTGATCAGTATGTTTTGTCTGACCCAACGCTTGTCTTCCTGCCCCATGCATGGAGTAAAAAGGCGGCTAACGACAGTTGTGGATGGGGCTAGCAGCCTCATCGTGTAGAACATATTGCTACATAAACCAAAACTGTAAAAGTACGCATATTGCCTTGGCGCAGGCTTCTTAAAGGAGGCAAACTGTAATGGTCCCCCTATACTCTAGCTGGGGTGAAAGCGAGACACGAAGATCACCTTTTTATTGTAAAATTACCTGATTCCAATCATACGTAGTGTGGTTTCGAAGCAATGTTATTTACGCATTCAGATTGCGTCTACTGCACATCCCTCATTAGTATCTTATACTAAAGATATTGGGAAGGAAACATTGGCCAAACTGTTTACCCCGGGAACCAATCGGGTGAATCCTCCTTCCGGTTCTAGTGATGTAACAGTTATGTTCCATGTGTTCCTAATCTGTGACGTCTACTTGAACTCCGTCCGTGAATATTCGTAGCCTCCCCTTTCGCTGTTGGTCGCTAGGTGACGCACAAGTGGTCGAGAGGTAAGGCACTCGCCGCTCTAAGCGGTGAACGAAAACGGCGTGGGTTCGAGCAATACCCCCTGTATATATATATATATATATATATATATATATACGTATATACGTACAGGGGGTATTAGTTCGAGACCCGCAGGTTTCAAACGACCCCTGGTCTCAAAAGAGGTGGGGCCAAAGTGCCGCCATTCTGAGTTACCTCCAGTCGTTTTGACTTATATCTCGCCACTGGTCCAATGTAGTACGGGACCGGAGATTGAGGTTGCTGACCAACGCAGCCTCTTACTCAGCATAATCCAAATACAGCGGAAATTAAATCATCAAGACAAAACAGTCTGATGGTATCCCATCATCACTTGTGATGGACAACTAACTTTTTTAAAAAACTACAATGTCAAGGTTTGTCCCATTGTAGTTACACTACTGTCGGGGAATGACGTTGTTAGAAACTTCAGTATACTAAGTCAAGGTTTGTCCCATAGTAGTTACACTACTGTCGGGGAATGAAGTTGTTAGAAACTTCAGTATACTAAGTCAAGGTTTGTCCCATAGTAGTTACACTACTGTCGGGGAATGAAGTTGTTAGAAACTTCAGTATACTAAGTCAAGGTTTGTCCCATAGTAGTTACACTACTGTCGGGGAATGAAGTTGTTAGAAACTTCAGTATACTAAGTCAAGGTTTGTCCCATAGTAGTTACACTACTGTCGGGTGGTGAAGTTGTTAGAAACTTCAGTATACTAAGTCAAGGTTTGTCCCATAGTAGTTACACTACTGTCGGGTGGTGAAGTTGTTAGAAACTTCAGTATACTAAGTCAAGGTTTGTCCCATAGTAGTTACACTACTGTCGGGTGGTGAAGTTGTTAGAAACTGCAGTATATTAAGCCACATCTTGTATGACATAGAGTGGCTAATTCCTTTCCTCGCTGCCTTTTATTTATCTAGTCCCATATCAGGTACCCATTTACAACTGGGTTAACTGGAGCGTGACAGTTATGGGAGTTGAACCTAATACATTCGCCGTGAAAAACAAGTGCTTTACCACTACGCTAGTAAGTAGCATGCCTTTTGCATAATATCGCTTCTTACAATCGCCACCTTTGTTTTGGCTGTTATAAAGTTTCTTGGCAGGTGTGCAGTACGGTAGGTTGCCATTACTTTCCGTACGCGGAATGGCGAAAAAAACGATGTTTGCCAAACTGGACTTAAGCCAGATTCGAACCAGATGCGTTGGGATTGTGAAACTGACGTTTTACCCCTAGGCCACGCATCCTCCATTCCACTACAGTAATTCATGTTAACTGCTTCCCTTCGTAACGCCGATATACTGGTTTGCAAACTTTCTTAGAATGCAACAGAGCCGACATATTGGCTTATATTTCAACGTATCTAAATAACAGCATTTCCAAGATGTATAAATGTACAAAACCTTGTCGCTGGAACTGAGAAAAATTCCATGGACGCTACCTGGAACCATTACTGACGTATGGCAGTGAATCGGGGACAATTAGTAAGCAAGCGCTTAGATCTTTTGAAGCAACGGAGTTGTGGTTTTACAGAAGGATGCTGCGGATTCAATGAAATGCAAAGAAGACTATTGATACAATTCTCGAGGAGGCAAAAACACCAAGACAACTCATTTCACGGATCAGAAAAAGGCAGTAATTCTTCTTTGGGCACGTTATGAGAAGAGGGGGCTTGAAAGTACGTCATGACAACGGGAAAGATAACAAGAAAGAGAGACCGAGGAAGGCAGAGAGAGAAGATGCTGGACAGCCGCAGAGAATGCCATTGGCGACAATCAACAACAGAGTTGGTAAACGACACACGTGATTGAAGTGAATGGAGGTCCATGATGACAACGCCAACCGGCAGGGCACCTGATGATGATGATCGTGCCTATAGATATTAGGGGTTGGTTGGGGGGGGGGGAGGGGGGGGGGTCTATTTCATTAAAAGAATTAATGCCCAGAAGTTCAAGATATTCCCGAGTGAATACCTCATTCTTGATGGCGTGATCTATTAACTGCTGATTACGTCATTATTGGTGGTAGTATTTTCTGGTTTAACAATCTCGCGTTGTTTGGACCCGTTATATCCGGCCATGGCCATCTGTATCTAGGTCATGATCTGGCCATCTGTATCTAGGTCATGATCTGGCCATCTGTATCTAGGTCATGATCTGGACATCTGTATCTAGGTCATGATCTGGCCATCTGTATCTAGGTCATGATCTGGACATCTGTATCTAGGTCATGATCTGGCCATCTGTATCTAGGTCATGATCTGGACATCTGTATCTAGGTCATGATCTGGCCATCTGTATCTAGGTCATGATCTGGCCATCCGTATCCAGGTCATGATCTGAACATCTGTATCTAGGTCATGATCTGGCCATCTGTATCTAGGTCATGATCTGGACATCTGTATCTAGAGTAGGTCATGATCTGGTCATCTGTATCTAGAGTGGGTCATGATCTGGTCATCTGTATCTAGAGTAGGTCATGATCTGGCAAACTGTATCTAGAGTAGGTCATGATCTGGCCATCTGACGAGGAAAATACGAAGGAGACACCGTTGGTGATTCAGATTTGAGCGGCTGATTAGCGCTGTGGTAGAGCGCTCGCTTTTCATGGCAAAGGTATGGGGTTCAACTCCCTTACCGGCAGCTCCAGTCAACTCAGCTGTAAATGGGTACCTAACTTGCGGTTAGGGAAGAAAAAGGCAGCAAGGAAGGGAACTGGCGACCCTAACTCACAAGGTGATGTATAGTATACTGAAGTCTCTATCATTTCGTTTCTGACCAACGGTTAAGTCTGCTGAAGGACTTTCTTTATCTTTAACTTTAAAATAATTTGGTCCCACCTGAGCAGACGTTAGTCTCCTGTCCCATTTAAACAGACGTTAGTCTCCCCTCCTTCCTGACCAGACGTTAGTCTTCTCTCCTACCTGACCAGACGTTAGTCTTCTCTCCTACCTGACCAGACGTTAGTCTTCTCTCCTACCTGACCAGACGTTAGTCTTCTCTCCTACCCGACCAGACGTTAGTCTCCTCTCCCCAGTTAATCAATAACCAGCCAGTTATTTTGTAAGAGACCACTAAGTAGAGTTGCACGTGTGACTAATTACACTAGTAGAAACTACCAACCACCAGAAGTAGACAAGACCTCAATACTCGTGCCAGGGAACGAGAGACTAAGACAAGCTAGGATGTGCTTGGATATGCGTGACGAGCTGCTTTTTGAGGCCGACGAGTCTCATCTTCTCGAAGCATCCATCTGGTTGTATGGCGCCAGATGCTCCCCATCGCCCCTTCTCCTGTTAGTATACAGTGGCGTACCAACAAGAAGTCTAGGGGTTGGACATTGATATCACAGGCTATATGAGACTTACACCGTGGGAGCACTTGGAGAGTGTGTTATTTATTCCACTCTCGGTTATGGCAGCAAGTGCGACCTGTTTTAACTCACAACAAGAATACTTCCACATCTACCCACCACAACAGCTTAAAACACTAGCTTTCAGGGTAAGAAGAAGACGAAGATAAAGATGATTTGTCGGTATAAGATCACTATAGAGGCATGGATCGAAACAGAATAGCGCTCACACAGATGACATACAAAATGAAGATTGCACCTTCTCTCAGCAGTCACGGGTAAGATCAAATACAAAATAAATGAAGAAAAAATAACCAAAAGACTGGAAATTCAGGGATACCCAATCTGTCTCTTACAATATTCTGTGTGCTCATAAAGTACAGAAATGTGCAGTTTCTTCTTCTTCTTCTTTTTCTTTTTCTTCTTCTTCTTCTTCTTCTTCTTCTTCTTCTTCTTCTTCTCCTTCTCCTTCTCCTCTGTAGTTCGTTCTGAAACCTCCGCTACCAAGCCCCGAAGAGTGCTTTGCAAGGTGTAGAATGTAGTCCAGAGAATGTGTCGTAGTGCAATATTTGCACCTTTTGGTCCGATACATCCGACTTCAGCAGGAATTTTTTGGGGTACCGGGTTAGCCGTCCCTCTTCGATCCCATCTCCTTATCCATTCTGCCCTGTTGCAGCCTGTTATCCAGGATCACCACATGGGGGTGGAGAAATGTTTGGCAGCTCTGAGTCACTGGTCCTGACGCTAGCAGTCATCTTTGAGTCACTGACCGCAACTGCCCATGCACTGCTCAATATCTTGATCCGCAATGTACAGCCAACTTTCAAAACTGTACTGCTCAAATAAACATTTTAGAAACATTTGACCGCCTGTTTACGGATTCCCAAAATCATTTACGGCTGCCCTGCGACTATCTTCTGATCTTCAAAAGGACCAATAGCGTTTTCAAGATCTGTTCACAACAATCACAAGATGAAAGATGACCTGGACGGGGACGTCGCGAGGTCCAACGGAATTGGCAACTCGATACTCTTTGGACAGAGAGAGCGAAGATGTCCAAGGAAGAGATGGGTGGACAACATCACTGAGTGGTCAAGACTTCTTCCCGGTGAAATACGACAGGTGGCGACAGACAGAGAAACATGGCGTGGGATTTTGAGAGTGTCTTCAAGTGTGCCCCAACAACCTGATGGGTTAAGGGATGAACTGAACTGAACTGAACTGAACTGAGACTATCGTACAACACACCAAGATAATCGCGACAATTTTTGGAAATCCCCCACAATGTGAGCCGCGCATGAATATATTTTGTCTGGGAATGCCCGACAACTATTTATTGTGTCAAAATATTAATCTTCATATTGACATAAGTCTCCAAGTATTCCAGGTAATGTCAGACATATAAGAGTGTTGTTGGTTATAGAAGAGCGTGTGAGCTATACAAAAAAATAGTCGACGTGTTGGCTAATCTATTTAGCAGAGTAGAAAGACACTTAGTCTTAAAAAAGGTATACACTTAGAGTAGGAGCAAAGCACAGTCCTGTCGACAGCCAACAACTGAGAAAAACATGATTGATCTTGTTGTTTATGTTTCAGTAGTGGAGCCTTTTTGGCGTTTTGACGAGGTGGTGAATGTTTCAACCACAGACAATCTTTTTGGTCATATCAGTGCGTCAGTTAGACAAAAATAACCAACATCCGGGCACAAAACTCTAGTACTGAAAAGAGTTGCATACAGAACAAGAACAGTACTTTCGAGTGTAAGAGATTTTGTCTCAGCGGCTAGTACAAATGTATGACCTAATATCAGAGAGTTGTATACATCTGGTCAGGTCACCACGCATGCGCATCTCTGACATAATCTCGGCCATAACTTCCGTGTTGTGGGCCACAATGTTTAGCTTTGCTATCATCTGTACATTATAGATGCGAATCTATTGTTTTGTTGTTATTATTACAAGAAATAATCTTTAAATGTAGCGGGACAACATTTGAATGTGTGAAGCAATCAAAGATGCACAAGAGGGAAAAAATGGGTTCAGCTTAGCGAAGTGGTTAGTGGCATTGCAGCATTTACTAACAAACCAAACTTGACAGTGTTTGGTTTCATGACCTGACGTGGTGGTACTGATGTGGGATGTGGATACAGTGAAAAAAAGCATGCGGAAGTCGGATGCACTTGGCTGTAAGAAGCAAAATACAGTTCAGCGCACTATGCCTTATGAAACAAGCCGAACCTTTAACCCCCCCACCCCCCCCTTTTTCCCCTCCCCCACTCAAAAGATAGAATACACAAATTAATACAATCAAATTGGTTTGTTCTCCAAGCTTCTCCGACTGACCTCTTCAATTTTTGATGGATTAACGAGTTGGTAGTGGCTCGCCTTATTTCCCAGGGCGGAGCCAAAGACCCAGAACAGCGAATGTGCTGACAGCAGCCATCCGTTCATAGCTGGCTGCCTGCATCAGGGGCAGCGAACCAGGGCTGACCCAGACCATATTCTGCGTTAAAGCGACGACACTAGCGTTGGCAGGCTAATAAAACAGGGATCGCAGCGGGAAGGCAAACCCAGGCACCCACCTCCTCCCACCCCCTCCCAAAAAAAGTCCGCTGAAATCGAATGTGTCGGGCCGAAAGGTGAAAGATATTGCAGCCTCGCTGTAAACTACAACAGAACGTCCTTTTCAGGGCGAACACTGAAGAAGACTTTCCTGGGACGGACTGAAGGACTGACAAGAAAAAGTAATACCAGAGGTGTTGGTAGTCTGTAGCGACATAAACACGCTTATTTTAGACTCCACGTCGGAACCGAAATCTAACGAAACCTACGTTTCTACCAAAATACCTTCGTCTGGGATTTTATAAAACGTACTTAAAACACTTAACAAATCAAAACATCATGTGCAAATATATGTAATGTGCTTATCTGTTCTACCTATCGACACACATGTGGAAGTTAGTCAACATGTCTTCGTTAAATATTGTAGGTTTTATTTCCATTAGCTGGCTCTGATTTGTTACTATTTTTATGTAAATATGTACATTTACGTCCTTACTTTTCATATTTACGGCAAACCATAACAGAAAATGCCCAGGATGAGATAGAAATTAAAACAAAGATGACATTGGCAAAGATAAAAAAAAAGGTCTTCAGAGGAAAACATAAATCGCTAACCTCAAAGAATATCAGAGAGGAACTAAGGAAAATAATATTCGTCACTCATATATGGCCACCTGCACTGTATGGGTCTGAAACATGGACATGAGCAGAACAGGATAAAAACAAAGCTTTGAAGCGTTCGAAATGTGATGTTATCGTAGAATAGAAAGAAGGAGTTGGACAAAATGGGAAACCGAACATACTGGTTACACCAAAAACGATGCCTATTACCAGTTGAACCGAAGAGAGCAGGTCGTTGTCTTCAGACTTCGCACTGGCCACAACAGACTGAGGTACCACCTATTCAACAAATTGAAGATAGGGTGTACCGACGAATGCCCGTGCGGTACTGGTAAAATGACCGCTGAACATCTGCTGCAGAACTGCCCGACATACGAGGATCAGAGAGAGCAGATGTGGCCATTACCAGTGGAACTGCAAGACAAGCTCTATGGCAGTGGCGAGAGCCTCAGGATGACCGCCGCTTTTTTCGAAAAAATAATGGTTACTGTCTGACTGCGTACGAAGAAGAAGAAGAAGAAGAAGAAGGACAGAAAGAATATCCGACGACACTTTCCTCACTGAGGTATGCGCACAAAGGCAAATGTGGTACAAAAACGAAGATTGAAATGACTGGGACATAATATGAGACGTGAACGTTCTCTACAGAAGATACAAGAGGGGATGATTCAGGGAGAAATAGGAAGAGGCGACCTTTACATCTCAGGCATGCTAGGATATGGGAGGAACCTATGCTGAAATGAAGAGAGTTGCAGAGGATAAGGTGAAATAGAGAGACATGCTCAGACAACCTTACAACCAGTCTTAGGACTGATCAACAAGAGGATAGGGTCACATAGAGAGACATGCTCAGACAACCTTACAACCAGTGTTAGGACTAATCAACCAGAGGATAGGGTCAAATAGAGAGACACGATCAGACAACCTTACAATCAGTTTTAGGACTGATCAACCAGAGGATAGGGTCAAATGGAGAGACGAGCTCAGACAACCTTACAACTACTTAGACCTGACCAACCAGAGGATAGGGACAAATGGAGAGACGCACTCAGACAACCTTACAACCAGTCTCAGGACTGATCAACCAGAGGATAGGGTCAAATAGAGAGACATGCTTAGATAACCTTAGAACCAGTCCTAGGACTGATCAACCAGAGGATAGGGTCAAATGGAGAGACATGCTTAGATAACCTTACAACCAGTCTTAGGACTGATCAACCAGAGGATAGGGTCAAATAGAGAGAAACGATCAGACAATCTTACAACCAGTCTTAGGACTGATCAACCAGAGGATATGGTCAAATGGAGAGACGCACTCAGACAACCTGATAACCAGTCTTATGACTGAGCAGCCAGAGGATAGGGTCAAATAGAGAGACGCACTCAGACAACCTTACAACCAGTCTCAGGACTGACCAACCAGAGGATAGGGACAAATAGAGAGACATGCACAGACAACCTTACAACCAGTCTTATGACTGACCAACCACATGAATACTTTACAAAATAAATTGAACGTCATGTTAAGGTGGTCATTGCTAAATGGCATACTAGTAACACATGTATGTTTGAATGTGAGATAGACAGAGCTAACAAAGTAGACATAATTTATTGAGAGGAGTTCGGGTGGGGAAGAAAGCGAATAGAAATAGGAGAGAGCCTCAAACGTGCATTGTTCACATAGCTCCACGCTCGTTTTGGCAGTGCGTACAATGACGTCTCCCTTTATAGTACCAACAGCTATCGCCGAATCTCATTTCGCCGCCATAGCGCTCACAGGCGTGTTTTAACATGCATGTTTTAGAACATAATTTTGAATTAATAGTAAGTTCTCTGTTTTAGACAACTGAATTGCGTATTTAGTGTACTTGTCTATGCGTACCCAATTACAGAAACATGAAATATACGACCAATTAGCACTTTAATCTCGAAACATAACAACACCCTCGTTTAACTGTGAATAACAGAAAAAATTACAAAGTAAAACCAGTTCGTTTCTGTTCAGCCTTCTCTTTCCTAAACTCAGGGAAAATTAGTCCTCCACTTATTTATTTGCTTCATAATAATCAAAAGGTTATTTATTTAATTACTTTATTTAAACAAACAAAACAGTTTGCTTCTAAGCAAAACACGAGAGATAGTGAAGAGGCTTATATAATAAACAATCTTTATTTTATTATGCATAAACTAATTTGCGATAAAGAATATAACGTTATACTTACTGCTGCCTGAGTGGACTTGACCAGTGCTAGAAGTAGCGGGGCTGTAGTGTAGCAGAAACAGCATGCAAACAATGACCTCAGTAACATCATACAATTCTTGTGAATCCAAAAACAGGCCCAAACTTTACGGAAACTTGCTAAAAATTGTTTTTATAAAATCCGCAGTTCAGTGCATGCACATTTTTTGCGTTACACAGACTTTTTGCCAATTTTTCTAATATAATGCTATTTCACGCGTCATCGAATTTGTCCATTTCTTCTTTACTCCACCATCTTGACTGGCAGGGTAGTGACTATCTTAACACACCACGGTTTCGATAATTGAAGAACACGTCTACCCGGGACTACTTTTAGACGGAACAATCAAAATGACTAGAACCACTTTCACATACAAAGTCTGTACAAGTAATGTTTTTCCGATCTGAAAAATACTGTCACCAAGAAAACATAATTTTAAAATAAGATTATTCTGTTCTGCATTGCAAATCAACAGCGGACTACTTTCATAAGCGGAATTATTGTTCCGCCCACAACGTGCCTTTTCCCTTTCGTCACCCGCGTAGCTACGGCTACTGTCAATCAAGACATATCAGTATTACTACTCACTCCTAGAACTTTCAGTACTCACTCACAACTGTAAATCTCGTATCTCCATGCAAGACTAACCACGTATCTTGCGCTAACCAGCAACTCAGGTTTCAGCGAGAGAGCATTTGAAAATACATTATAACATTTGTTATAAATAACATTTATTCTCTAAGATATATTTTCCCACAGTTCTTAGCAAATGACTCACACAAGGATAAACAAAAAAAAAGGGGTGGAGTTATTATTATAATTCTCAAAAGTTAAAGATAGCACACTTCTTCGTTGTAAGAAGTTAGGATTGTTCTGTCTCTTACTTCTGAGTAAGTTTGTTTGAGCTTCACAACTAGCCATCTCTCAGCAGGTCAAAAATAGATAAATAAGCAGGATTACTTAAGCACTCATTTCCGGTGGTTTGAGCTACCTCGGGCTGCTCTCATTCATAAACGCGAGAGAGATAAGGGTTCTGTTGAGGAGTCCACGAGGGCGCGGATCTCTGCACGTAACTAAGCTCCGCCTCCTAGCTTCTTCACCCATTTCAGAAGCTGAATTCATCCGCTGGCAACGGGAAGGCCTGAACGGCAGACTTCCAGAAAGAATTTTCTTGCCAGCATATGTGTGGTTTGTGTGTATAGTTTGGATTATATGAATAACGTTCAATGTTGCGCAGAAAATAGAATAGTTTTCAACAATTTCCAGGCTGACTTAGTTTCAGCCAGTATTTACCAGAAAACGGCCTAACGTCTAGGCTCTGTCTGAAGGTAAGGAGGAGAGAGTCTATAGCCTATATGAGGCTGTGTTATCAGGGTACCAGGACTGGTGGTGCCTCAAGCTCCAGTATGATTCCTTCTTCAGGGCTTCCTGCTTGTGGTAATACAAACATTACCAGAAAGATAGGCACCATGCTCTTATGGTAAGTGTTTCCGTTATGGTATGTTTCTAATATTCTTAATAAAATGTGGCTTTTAACATTTAACATTCTTCAGTTTTATTAGCAGTACGCTTCAAACTTCGACTGCGCATGTCTGGAATGCAATCAAAAAGCAATTTTTGCCAATTCAGCAACTTTCTACCATTTAAGTTAAAAGCCTGCACCTAATTTTAAACAGTCAACCATCTATATACAAGACACGAAATAAGCTAATTATCTGTTTTAATAAACTATGGTTGTAGAATACTTGTTTTGTTTCGCAGTTTAATTAAACATTTGCTAAAACGTGAGTCAGAACATGTTATCACCCCGCCCTAGATATGCCTACGTCATGTTTGTCTTTTTTCTTGTTTGCAGGTCCAAGCTTCTTTTACTTGTTCTAGTATTACTTCCATTGATAAGCACAGCGTCTGCGGTAAGTAACATTGTCATCTTTATCACTTTCTTCTTCTTTATACCAACTCACGAACGTCAGATAATCCTTGCTTCATTCCTGTATTACAACTGGCACGGCTGCAATAAGACGAGCAACGTCACTAGAAGAACAAGACACATACAACAACTTCCCTTGAAGAACAAGACACATACAACAACTTCCCTTGAAGAACAAGACACATACAACAACTTCCCTTGAAGAACAAGACACATACAACAACTTCCCTTGAAGAACAAGACACACACAATCAACAACGTCATATGAAGAGCAAGGCACACATAACCAACAATTTCATATGAAGAACATACACACACAAACGTCTAAGACTGTGTTTTAACTTGTTTATCATTCTGCCAGTATTAGTCCCAGTATTACTGTAAACCTTCAATATTTGCTATAATTGTATTGCATATATTTAGGGTCTGTTGTCACCAGTTTCTTCTGAACTGCTTTTGTACTGTCCCGTTCTTGTTGAAGACATTTATTTGTCGCCACAAAGGCCCTCCTCTGTTTTCTTTGGTACAACTGCATTTAAATAATTAAAGAAAATATGAAACTTGTAGGTTTGTAAGCTTACCCCCCCCCCCCCCCCCCCATCCTATCTCCTCCTTCTTACCCTCTCCCGCACAATCCACCTCCTCCGTGAAGTGCAAAGCTTCAAAAGCCACAATTGTAATGAAAACTATCACTTTATACAAGCGTTAAGATGAAGGCTAAGGAAATGCCAGTCGGAGAAACTGAACATCGGCATTAATGGCTGCCAAGCTTTCTTGGTGCACACCAGGTGGCGCTGCCGGAAGTTAAGAGAGAAGAGGGAGTGTTCATTGGATGGGCTGTCGATGAGAACATTTGTCTAAGTTTGGCTTTGAACCAGACATTCAGCAATATCTTATTCTCACGTCCGGTTTGGGACCAGAACTCGGACTTAAGAGTAAAAATAGACGAAAGTCAAAGCATACATTGCCTTTATGAAACACATAGCCTTAACATAAAAACTAATTTAGACCGCAAAAACAGTACACATATTAATAGTATTTGCATAATCACAGAACTTGAAGTCTCTATACTGGTTTAGAAGACTGCAGAGTCTGTGTACAACCAGTGTCATTTACATTTCATTGATCTAAAAGCTATTCCCGTCTAATCTAATCTTAAATGCATTAATTGTCCCTGCCTCGACTACTTCCTGTGGCAATGCATTCCAACCATTCACCACTCTCTGACGAAAAAAATATTTCTTAATATCTATCTAATATGGACTTTTCTTTAGTTAATTTGTAGCTATGCCCTCTTGTTCTTGTAGGTGGTTGAATTTTGAAAAAAACTTGTTATAGTCTAATTTATCTGTTCCTTTGATTATCTTATAAACCTGTACTAAGTCACCTCGAATTCATCTCTTTTCTAGACACTGTAGGCCGGTTTTTCGGAGTCTTTACTCATAACTGTAATTCTGGAATCCCACTATCAGCTGTGTCGTTCTGTTTTTGTATTCTTTCTAGCATGTTTATATCCCCTCTACAATAAGGACTCCACACCTGTACACAATACTCCAATCTAGGTCTAACTGATGCTTAATAGTTTGTCAATCACTTCCTTGCTCCCATGTTTACTACATACATACAATATTTATAGGATGTTCAATGCAGGCAATTAAAACAACAAATAAATTATGCACACTGAACAACTTATTTGAAAGGGCTGAACGAAAAAAATTACGCTCGATGTTGGTTGAAAGTGCGCGTCTTTTGATTCTTGGACAGATCAAATAAGCTACACTTTCGGAACAGATGGACACCATACTACACATATTACCATAGAACACACTCAAACTGATTGCTTATTGATTGTACGGCTAACATGGAAGAGCAGTTAATTCACTTTAACTCAGAGGAAAATTTAATAATTGCAACTGCACTTTTAGCTCTGATCGAATTTAAAAAAAAAAAGACATTGTCAGACATAAGCGGAATGTGCGTTAACGTAAGTCAAGATGGGGTTGTAATGTAAATCGGGCGTAAAAGCAAATGAACGTAAATCAAGTGTACGTAAGTCAAGGTATTGCTGTATATAACAAGCAGATTTAAAAAAAAAACTTGGACATCGAACGAAAATGATTAAATACATAATTAATTACGAGTAATTGAGTTGCCTTTAACATTTGATCCACCATTTAACGGATGCAGCACATTATTTAAACATTGCGTTAATGATTGTTCCAATCTGTGAGACATCGATAACAGAATTGTGTGTTTAGAATTACCCTGCTTTTTCTGTCCAGTATAAGTATATGTCACCAGAGTCATTAACTGGTCTTCTGGCAGGAAGCCTGTATTAAATGATCTGTATGTTCTTACTATTATTTTTAAAGAACACTATGTTTCTTAAGACGAGCTTGTAGGCCCTATGTCCAATCATCTATGTCACGTTTACGACAATGAGAATTGGGCGTTGTGAAGCTAGCACTCATAAAACAAGCCCTGTGAATTTCCCTTACGATATTTCTGTCACAGGAATACAGAGGGTAGCAGTATTCCCAGTGTTAGAGAGGGTTGCACTTATTTCTGTGATCAAGGGGACTTAAAACAGACATGATGCATTGTTGTTCTAGAGTGGCGAAAGTTGTCTTAAGTGTAAGCTGTGGGAAGAACTGGGCTAGCGGTTCACGTGTGAATGATGACCCACTTTACAAACACTACAGAAACACGGATATTCAGGATCTATTAATTTAATACATTTTTGAGGAAAAAATATATTGTAAGCACTTACATACCAAACAGAAGAGACAGTGAAGACATTTGTCAATCCGGATTGGAACCAAGGGGCTTCGCACCAAAAAGAGTAGTGGTACAGTGGGTTCCATCCCACTGCAACATCCACGGCAACGAGGAGGCAGACAGACTGGCAAAAGAAGGTGCAAGACTACCACAACCAGATACTAGTATGACATACGAAGAGTCAAAACGGCTTATTAGAGCTAGATACATGACCAAATAGGAAACCGAACATACTGGTTACACCAAAAACGATGCCTATTACCAGTTGAACCGAAGAGAGCAGGTCGTTGTCTTCAGACTTCGCACTGGCCACAATAGACTGAGGTACCACCTATTCAACAAATTGAAGATATGTGGCACTGACGAATGCCCGTGTGTGTGGTACCGGGAAAATGACCGCTGAACATTTGCTGCAAAACTGCCCGACATACGAGGATCAGAGAGAGCAGATGTGGCCATCACCAGTGGCAACACTAGACAAGCTCTATGGCAGTGTCGACAGCCTTAGGATGACCGCTGCTTTTTTCGAAAAAATAAAGGTTGATGTCTGACTGCGTACGAAGAAGAAGAAGGAACCAAGGGGCTTCAGATTACGAATGTATCTTGTTGCTAAGAACAACACGAGTTTGGGGTTAGTGTGTCTAGTTTGCTTATACCGTAGCTCATGTCTTTCTGACGTCCATCACCTGAAGGTCCATGGTTCGAATCTGAATTCGATAAGTACTTCATTTTCTTTCATGTTGTCTGGTGTGTGTGTGTGTGTGTGTGTGTGTGTGTTTTCCGAATGCTTATGATATAGTCCGGTCTCATGCAGATATCGTGCAGAAAATGTAGGAAATCCGCGTTCCAGCATCCTCATTAATGCACTTTTCAAGGGGCAGCCAATTTACAAGTAAACAACAGGGAGTGGAGGAAGAGAAGTGTTGCTGCAGACGATGAAACCAATGGCTAAAGTCAGTACTGGCCCTTTGATCAGGAAAGAGATGGCCAGTGACAACCCCTGATCCATCAGCCCAGTCCCCTTAAGCGCCAGCAAGGGAAGTTGACCAAACTAGAGACAACTATCACTATCTTGTTCGAGCAGAGCAGCAAGCCATCCTGTTCAACACGAGAACTGGACATACCAGATTGAATGGCTACTTACAGACTAAAACTGGCTCCATTGCCAATGTATACGTGCGGACAAACAGCACGGACAACCGAACATATTCTGCAAGACGGTTATATCCCTTACCCAAATTGCGTACTGAGCAGTGGCCCACGACATCCCCACACGAAGTTGCCTGGAAACCCAGAAGAACTCTCCACTACAGCAAACATTATCCAAAGAATTGGTCTTCAGTATGGGCGTAATTTAAATGAAATGTGGCGGACGAAAAGAAGATCATTCTTTATTGAATAATACATAAAAACCAAGAGAAATAAAGACAAGTTTGTTTAATTGCAATGTCAAGTCAGTACTGCATAGAACAAGCGCTTGAAGAACGACAGAGGAAACTCCAGTGGTTCGTCAATAAATGTCTACGGACGATATTGGTATAGTGATGCCAAGACATGGGGAGGAATGATGACCCATGGGAAGGCAGCCAACAAACATACAGATCAAAAGTAGGAAATGGGGTTGGATTTATTTTTTTTCCGTCTTATTTCTCTAATTCACAAGGCGGTGTGCGTTGCACTGTGATTTTTATTTTGCGCCTGTAGGCCCAGTGCATCCGACTTCAGCATGCATTTTATGTAAGGGTCTGCTTCATCCTGCATTTTCTAAGGGTTTGCTTCCTCGGGGTAACGGCCGGTGCTGTGATGGGGATCGAACCCAGTACCTTCTGCTTGTGAGCCGTGTCACTTAACCACTAGGCCACGCCGTCCCCAGGTTGGATATGACACACGCTACGGAAATCACATCAAACGTAGCCAGACAGGCCCTGATATGGAATCCACAGGGGAAGAGAAAGAGGTAGATCAAGAAACACCTGGAGACTGTACTGTGAAAATGAACTTCTGTCCCTGGACATGAACTGGAAATAGGTAGAAAAGGAAGCTCAAGACTGAACTTACTAGAGGAGGGTTCTCAAGGGCCTATGCTCCGAAAGGAGCAATGGGTATTCAAATTTAATTGAATACTTTACTAGCATTTACCAAGGTTGATGAAATATGTCTAGGCTGTATCAACACTCGTGCATGATACCAAATATCTCACATTCTAAATTTGCCACTACAATATTTATCAAGGCCGAGTAAGTATATACTCGTATATATCGAGTCTAGTATACATTCTTGTGTGATACCGAATATATCACACACCGAAATAAAAGATAGTATAAACATTTATAAAGAGAGAGAGTTCGTATTGTATACAGTAAACCTTCTTTTGTGAGACGAAATGTATCACATTTTAATTCACACAGTTGCAGTTATTTGCCAAGACTAAGAAAACATTTGTTGCACTCTAAGGTTGACACAACAATACAACAATTTATCAAGACTGAGAAAATATTTCTTGCACTCTTAAGCTGCCACAAATATACAACAATTTATAAAGACTAAGAAAACATTTACTGCACTATTAAGATGCCACAAAAATACAACAATTTATCAAGACTGAGAAAACATTTGTTGTACTATTAAGCTGTCACAATACTACAACAATTTAAAAAAAAACTAATAACACATTTGTTGCACTATTAAGATGCCACGATAATACAACAATTTATCAAAACTAAGATAACATTTGTTGCACTCTTAAGCTGCCACAACAATACAACAATTTATCAAAACTGAGCAATAACACAAACGTGTATTATCTCAGGTATAGCCCCACTCCTTATAAACTCCATCAATTAACACACCAGATAGGCTAGATCGACCCCCAGACGACAGCCAATGCTTCTTAATGTGTCAGAAGCTCTTCCTTCCACCTCCCCGTGTAGACTGTCAAGGTATAATGGATCATAAGAGGCAGCCATGGTAAACACGTTGAATATGCCAGGGGGCACGTTGCCATGGGAACGGTCTTATTTTCTTTACCTAATAGTTAGTTTATGCAAAGCGCTGCAGTTGAACCTTCTGATTCATCGTTTGCTCTCAAAATATCACACATATCCCTCAAATAGCCACATCTATTTCCCTCCTAAGATAGAAAGTCTGCCTCTGACTTCTCTCGTTACTAGCCAGTTAATCCCTCAAATAACTACATCTTTTCCCCTTTATAAACTTGACAATCTGCCTTAGGCGTCTCTCGTTACTAGCCAGTTAATCCTTCAAATAACTACATCATTTCCCCTTTATAAACTTGACAATCTGCCTTAGGCGTTTCTCGTTACTAGCCAGTTAATCCCTCAAATAACTACATCTTTTCCCCTTTATAAACCTGACAATCTGCATTAGGCGTCTCTCGTTACAGTACCAGACAGTTAATCCCTCAAATAACTACATCTTTTCCCCTTTACAAACTTGACAATCTGCGTTAGGCGTCTCTCGTTACAGTACCACACCGTTTATCCCTCAAATAACTACATCTTTTTCCCTTTACAAACTTGACAATCTGCCTTAGGCGTCTCTCGTTACGGTACCAGACAGCTAATCCCTCAAATTACTACATCTTTTCCCCTTTACAAACTTGACAATCTGCGTTAGGCGTCTCTCGTTACAGTATCAGACAGTTTATCCCTCAAATAACTACATATTTTCCCCTTTTTAAACTTGACAATCTGCCTTAGGCGTCTCTCGTTACAGTACCAGACAGTTTATCCCTCAAATAACCACACATTATTCCTTTGATAAACTTGACAATCTGCCTTAGGCGTCTCTTGTTACAGTACCAGACAGTTTATCCCTCAAATAACTACATCTTTTCCTCTTCATAAACTTGACAATCTGCCTTAGGCGTCTCTTGTTACAGTACCAGACAGTTTATCCCTCAAATAACTACATCTTTTTTCATTTATAAACTTTACTATCTACATCTGGCTACTCTAATTTTCAGACAGTTTATCCATCAAATAACCACATCTTCTTCCATTTATAAACTTTACTGTCTGCCTCTGGCTACTTTCGTTTCCATACAGTTTTTCCCTCAAATCACCACACATTTTTCCCTTTATAGACTTGAAAGTCTGCATCTGACTTCTCTCATAATTAGACAGTTCATCCATCAAATAGCCACAACTGATGATCCTCATAAACTTGATATAGTTTATCCCAAGTGTATATCCTTCCTAAACATTATCCCTTAAATAGCCCCAACAGTTGATCCCCAACAGTTGATCCCCAACAGTTGATCCCCAACAGTTGATCCCCAACAGTTGATCCCCAACAGTTGATCCCCAACAGTTGATCCCCACCAACTAGATATATTCTATCCCAGGTATATCCCAAACAGTTTATAAAGTAATTGGCTTACGAAGAACTCGATGAAAATAAAAACTAATAAATGGTAACGGATTCAATATAAGGTGTACCAACGTATCGATCTATAGAGAGTCTAATGTCAAGGTCAAGGTAGTCCATATCGTAAACTGCTGTCGGTGATGAAGTGTTAGACACGTCATTGAACTAGACCACAGCTAGTTTATGAGATGAGGTAGATAGACTTTTCTTCCGTAACAATAAACAAGGAACTCATTTACAGTTGGGTCGACTGCAGCGTGTCGGGTAAATGAAGTTGAACCCCATATCTTTGCCGTCTACCACTAAGCTAATCAGACTCTCTGTCTGTATGAAAAACTGGACAAATAATAACTGCCCATAACTGCAAGGGCCAACTAGGATAAACCAATTTCACTATTCAAACATGGATTTGTTTTATATGTAATAGTAACATTAGTTTCACGTAGTTCACTGTTTTCGCTTTTTTTGTTTTCGATTGTGTAGTCACTGATAAAGATGCATATAGGTCGATGCGTCGGTATACGTCCGTTACTCTAATAATATAAAAGTGCACTTTAATCTTACGCGCATACTTCATCCAGTTTTGGTACTGATTTTTTAAATAATGCGGTCCATCATATTGGCGGTGACCCATTTTGTTGTTATATTCTATTAATTATTGTTATTATAGACTTGAACCCGAGAATTTACGGGGTCATGCAGAATAGCACCACTGTTTCCTTCCTTGCATACTGTAATAGGCGACTGTGTATGGGGATTGGCAACCTCACCATGTACAAAGTATTACTATAAAACCACAGTACAAATGACTTTGAATCGAGCTTTCCTGAATGCTGGTTAGATGCAAAAATGCAGTGTTGGAATATGGCGGGGGAGTTAGCCTAATTATAGATTTGTATTGATAAAATATTAGTATTGTATTAATATATCAAATTAAGATTGTTTAATTACAATGTCAAGTCAGTTCTCCTGTTGTTGCTGTTGCTGTTGTTGCTGCTGTTGTTGTTGTTGTTGATGTTGTTGTTGCTGCTGCTGCTGTTGTTGTTGATGTTGATGTTGTTGTTGTTGTTGATGTTGTTGTTGTTGCTGTTGATGTTGTTGTTGTTGCTGTTGATGTTGTTGTTGTTGTTGATGTTGTTGTTGTTGCTGTTGATGTTGTTGTTGCTGTTGATGTTGTTGTTGTTGCTGTTGATGTTGTTGTTGTTGTTGATGTTGTTGTTGTTGCTGTTGCTGTTGTTGCTGCTGTTGTTGTTGTTGTTGATGTTGTTGTTGCTGCTGCTGCTGTTGTTGTTGATGTTGATGTTGTTGTTGTTGTTGATGTTGTTGTTGTTGCTGTTGATGTTGTTGTTGTTGCTGTTGATGTTGTTGTTGTTGTTGATGTTGTTGTTGTTGCTGTTGATGTTGTTGTTGCTGTTGATGTTGTTGTTGCTGCTGCTGTTGTTGTTGTTTATGTTGTTGTTGTTGCTGTTGATGTTGTTGTTGTTGCTGTTGATGTTGTTGTTGCTGTTGATGTTGTTGTTGTTGTTGCTGTTGATGTTGTTGTTGCTGTTGATGTTGTTGTTGCTGCTGCTGTTGTTGTTGTTTATGTTGTTGTTGTTGCTGTTGATGTTGTTGTTGCTGTTGATGTTGTTGTTGCTGTTGATGTTGTTGTTGTTGTTGCTGTTGATGTTGTTGCTGCTGTTGATGTTGTTGCTGCTGTTGTTGTTGTTGCTGTTGATGTTGTTGCTGCTGTTGTTGTTGTTGCTGTTGATGTTGTTGTTGTTGCTGCAGTTATTGTTGTTGCTGTTGATGTTGTTGTTGTTGCTGCTGTTGTTGTTGTTGCATGTCCACAATGAGTAGGTTTACTATTTTGTGCGCCCTGAAAATACCGTTAAGTGAAGGTTTGTTGTAGCTTTACTCACATCCGGAGCGTGCTGATAAAGATAGACCGGGCTCTTCCAGACGGTTGTGCTATGCTTGGCTCCATCTGCGTGTCGCTCACTACTACGGGAATCACGTCGATCCCTCACCTCGTTAGATAGGCTGCCATGAAAACAGTCCGTTTTCAGAGAAGACTACGAGGAAGTCCAGATCTATTTGGGGCAAGTGCATACAGAAACGTATCTACGGAAAATAGCGCATATGGCAAGCGAAACTGTGCTCATGTCCAAACATCTGACACCAATTTCGTTCGATAACTATAATATCAATTGACAAATACAAGTCAGGCTAGATAATCGTTTAATCAACATATTATGGCACTACACAAGTTACATTTCTGTCCATTTTTTTCCACTGTGTGAAACATTCCCGATGAATCAGCAATTTTATGAACACTAGTCATAGTTTTTTTTTCAAAATACAACCACCTACAAGAACAAGAAGGTATAGCTACAAATTTACCAAAGAAAGGTGCAGATTGGATATTAGGAAATATCTTTTTAGTCAGATAGTGGTGAATGCATTGCCATAGGAAGTAGTAGAGACAGGGACAGTTAATGCATTTAAAATTAAATTGGATGGCGTAGGTTTTAGAGCAAGGTAATGTAAATGAAACTGGTTGTATACAGACTCCGCAGAGTCTCCTAAACCAGTATAAAGTGTAAAGATGTTAAGTTAATCTAGTCCTATCTTGGTGGAAGATGCGTGACCTAGGGGTGAAGCGCCAGTTTAAAATTCCAAAGCAAACCCGGTTCGATTACGTACGGGAAGTAATGGCAACCTACCGTACTGCACACTTGCCAAGAAACCTATAACAGCCAAATAAGTGGCGGTTCTAGGAAGCGACGATCTGTAAAAGAAATGCTACTTACCTTTTTTAAACTAATCATTTCTTGCTCAAGCCATTTATGCGGAAAATAGAGAATTTATATAGGATTGAGTGGCTGATTAGTGCAGTGGAAGAGCACTCACTTTTCTTGGCAAGGGTACAGGGTTCAAACCCTACTACCGGCAACGCCAGTCAACCCAGCTGTAAATTCGTACCTGCCTTATGGTTAGGGAAGGAAAAGGAAGGGAACTGGCCACCCCACCTCATAAGCTGAGACTTAGTATACTGAAGTCGCTAACACTTCATTCTTGACCAGTGGTTAAGTCTGCTGAAGTGCACTCGCCACCCCACCTCATAAGCTGAGACTTAGTATACTGAAGTCGCTAACACTTCATTCTTGACCAGTGGTTAAGTCTGCTGAAGTGCACTCGCCACCCCACCTCATAAGCTGAGACTTAGTATACTGAAGTCGCTAACACTTCATTCTTGACCAGCGGTTAAGTCTGCTGAAGTGCACTCGCCAGCCCACCACACACAGGCTGAGACTTAGTATACTGAAGTCGCTAACACTTCATTCTTGACCAGTGGTTAAGTCTGCTGATGTACACTCGCCACCCCACCTCATAAGCTGAGACTTAGTATACTGAAGTCGCTAGCACTTCATTCTTGACCAGCGGTTAAGTCTGCTGAAGTGCACTCGCCAGCCCACCACACACAGGCTGAGACTTAGTCTACTGAAGTCGCTAACACTTCATTCTTGACCAGTGGTTAAGTCTGCTGAAGTGCACTCGCCAGCCCACCACACACAGGCTGAGACTTAGTATACTGAAGTCCCTAAAACTTCATTCTTGACCAGTGGTTAAGTCTGCTGAAGTGCACTCGCCAGCCCACCACACACAAGCTGAGGCTTAGTATACTGAAGTCCCTAAAACTTCATTCTTGACCAGTGGTTAAGTCTGCTGAAGTGCACTCGCCAGCCCACCACACACAAGCTGAGACTTAGTATACTGAAGTCCCTAAAACTTCATTCCTGACCAGCGGTTAAGTCTGATGAAGGACTTTCTTTACCTCACCCTAGATGTGATAGCAAAGGAAATTAAACTATTTTGCAGCTGGGTATTCACGTTACAGCAGCAACCCAGGACCAAATTTCTTGATACCGTTAAAGTTGAATTTGTGGGTCTAATGGCTCTCAGTCTTTTGAATCGAACAATAATCACAATAATGACACATAGTTCTACCTATTAATCAATAATCACAATGATGACACATAGTTCTACCTATTAATCAATAATCACAATGATGACACATAGTTCTACCTATTAATCAATAATCACAATGATGACACATAGTTCTACCTATTAATCAATAATCACAATGATGACACATAGTTCTACCTATTAATCAATAATCACAATGATGACACATAGTTCTACCTATTAATCAATAATCACAATGATGACACATAGTTCTACCTATTAATCAATAATCACAATGATGACACATAGTTCTACCTATTAATCAATAATCACAATGATGACACATAGTTCTACCTATTAATCAATAATCACAATGATGACACATAGTTCTACCTATTAATCAATAATCACAATGATGACACATAGTTCTACCTATTAATCAATAATCACAATGATGACACATAGTTCTACCTATTAATCAATAATCACAATGATGACACATAGTTCTACCTATTAATCCCACCAACAGGCTGGTACACCGCGATACATCCGCTCCAGGAAATTTCCTTGTCTTTCAGGATACTTCCACTGCATCCCGAGAAATATCAAGTGTCCAGTTATATCTCACCTGCAATCTGGGATTAATTTAGTCCTAATACTCTCCGGTACTGTCATGTTTCATTCAGTGCGAGTGTGTTCATAACTCGCCTTGAACATTGCTTACTTCAAGCAACATATATTTTGTGAGAGCAAAAGTTGTGTTTGGAACTAGCAAACTCATCATTAAAAAAACAACTCACTGATATTATAATCAGCTGCTGACAAAGTTCTAGTACTTCTTCTTCTTCGTTCGTTCTCAATCTCTCGCTACCAAGCCCTGAACGTTCTCAATCTATGGCTACCAAGCCCTGGACGTTTTCAATCTATAGCTACCAAGCCCTGGACGTTTTCAATCTATGGCTACCAAGCCCTGGACGTTTTCAATCTATAGCTACCAAGCTATTAACGTTCTCAATCTCCCGCTACCAGGCCCTGAACGTTCTCAATCTCCCACTACCAAGCCCTGACCGTTCTCAATCTCCAACTACCAAGCCCTGAAAATGGCTTTACAAGTAACATGATATAGTCCGGAGAACGGAATACGTTATATTCGACACATCCATTTTTGGGTACCGGGTTAGTCTTCTCTCTTCGACCCCTTCTCCTTAGCCAGTCTTCTATGTTGTAGCCTGTTATCTAGGATCACCGCGTGGAGGTGTAGAAGGGTTTTATCAGCTCTAGTTTGCTGGCCCTGACGCAAGCAGTCAGTTGTGGGTCGCTGACCAGCACCGTCCATGAACTGGTCACTCTGTCTGCCCCTCTCTCTGTCTCCCTCCCTCCTTCTCTCTCTCCGTCTCCCCTCTCTCTGTCTCTTTCTTTCTTTCTTTCCTCTCTCTGTCTCCCTCTCTCTATGTCCCTCTCTCTCTCTTTCCCTCCTCTGTCTGCCCCCCCCCCCTTTTCTCTCTTTAAATGTGAACAATTTAATTTGAGGTTTCCAAGAAAAAATTATTTCAACATTAACAATGATGTGTGTAAATGTCCAGGTTGAGGTTGGGATACTTAACTGTTAGGGCACGCCAGAGAGTGATAACTTGTAAGACGATTATATCGGTAAACAGAGGGTCAGAGAAACAGAGTGATTGGTAGGCATGGATATATACAGACAGACGGGTGAGTGGGTGGGTAGGTAGGTTGGTAGGTAGATAGGTAGGTAGGTAGATAGATGTGCAGAAAGTTAGATAGATGTGCAGATAGATAGATAGACAGATAGATATGCAGATATATAGATAGATTTGCAGATAGATAGATAGATAGATATATAAATGTGCAGATATATGTGCAGATATATAGATAGATATATAGATATATAGATAGATAGATAAATAGATAGATAGATACATAGATACATAGATAGATTGACAGATAGATGTGCAGATATATAGATAGATGTGCAAATAGATAAATAAATAGATAAATAGATGTGCAGATATATAGATAGATGTGCAGATAAATAGATAGATAGATGGATGTGCAAATATATAAATAGATAGATAGACAGATGTGCAGATATATATATATATATATATATATATATATATATAGATAGATAGATAGATAGATAGATAGATAGATAGATAGATAGATAGATAGATAGATAGATAGATAGATGGATAGACGTGCAGAAAGTTAGATAGATAGATAGATAGATAGATAGATTGATAGATAGATAGATAAGCACATACAAATAGCTAAATAAGCCCAGAAAATAGCTAAACAGATAGATAAATAGGTCTATAAACATATAAGCAGAAAGATAATTAGATATACAGACCCACCCAAAAGTCGGTTAGCTTATCCACAACCACCCCAACCCCACCATACCACAGGCAGGCGGCTAGTTCAAACATCGTCGTTTCCTACGGGCAAGCCAGGATGTCTTGGTGCCAGATCTTTCTGCTGAGTCGGCGCAGATTTCCTCAGCACATGCTAGCGTCTAGGCATCATTCTTGCCTACACACATGCAATGAATAGCAGAGAAAGGGTGTGGTGACATTGTCGTATCGTGTTTTAATATTATCGCAACGGGTTATTTTAACTAGTGCGTAAAATACCAATGATACAGCCTTGCAGCATTAAAAAAAAAACTAGATACATATTCTGTGTTTGTTCCCTTTCTTTCTTCAATAGATTTATGTGATAATGATTTTTTCCCTACTGTTCTTGTAGCATATTTCGGGTTTCGTTAGTACAGCTTTTTACCCTTAACAAAAATGGTTTCTCCCCACGCGATATGTTCTTGGTCTCCGAGAACGTAGGGGGGTATGTACAATTCCATAAGTTCGAGAGGTTTCTGTCCTGGAGGGACTCATTCATAATTCTCATAGTACATATGTTATTGGTTAACGTCGGATATTTGAAACTTCGCATTTTACAAATAATTAATATATACATCGTATATTCTTTACAGCTACCACCATCGCCCCCCCCCCCTTTTTGCATACAACTGGGTGCGTCCATCTACTACTGAACCTACATGCGAGGGCGAATAGGAATACTATTTTGCTCTTAATACATCGTATATTCTTTAACTACCCCCATTCCATCCCATTTTGCATACAACTGGGTGCGTCCATCTACCACCGAACCTTCATGCGAGGGGACGCAGGAATAACTACTTTTTCATGTCAAAGAACTAAATCACGTCTTCATATCTTCATCCGCAATGTGGTTTGTTTTCCCACAGAAGAGATTAAAAGAATAAATAAGTACACCTCATGCAAAAACAGTCCACCTCGTCTTAAGTATTTTGTGACGGAGCTGTCCTTCAAGCACGTATCTTCTCCGGCTTCTTTCCTTCTTTCTTCTTCTCCCTCCTCGTCGCGCGCCATCAGATCGCAACTGTATATAAAAAAAGCAGATGTCAGCCTGAGGTTGTTAGTATGTCCACTGTATACTTTCAAAAGTTAAAAACAAAACAATTAAATGTAGCAAGGCAAGACTAAGCTTCTTGATATTTGCTTAGAAGAAGTTGTCCAGAAATGGTAACTGTCATGTGAACTGCCAAGGCGTTTGACGGAGTACCTCATCAAAGATTGTTTAGGAAATTTAAAACACATGGAATAGGTAGCGAAGTTGTCAAATGGATGGAAAATTGGTTAACTGGAAGAAGGCAGAAAGTGGGCATAAATAAGGAGTACTCTGAGTTGTGTGAAGTAAAAAGTGGAGTGTCACTGGGCTCGGTTTTGGGACCAATTTTGTTATATATATATATATATATATATTCATATGAGAAAACTATTTGGACGATCCATTATTACAAAATTCTTGGATAACACTACACTATGCAGAAGTATCCCATCTACCAAAAAATGATACTATTTCAGAGGTGGATATATTGTAGTCCGATTTAGATAAAATTCCAGAATGGTATGTGAGCTGTAAATTGAGTTTAATGTAGATAAATGTACAGTCATCGACATGGGTAGATCCAATATGGAACATACAAGAAGTAAAATACATTATGGGCAAGAACAATATTAGAAAGATAGAAAAGCAAAGGGACCTAAGGTTATAATAGATTATAATAGATCATTCAGGTAAGGTGAGTGAACAAATCCAGGTAGCAGTGAAAAAGACAAATGCAATGTTTAGTTAAGATAAAAATAAATATTAAACACAAGAGCATGGAAGCAATAGTCGAACTGTGTATAACATTAGTTAGACCTAGATCGGACACCTGTGTACAGGTGTGGAGTAATTATCGTAGAGGGGATATAAACATGCCGGAAATGATACAAAGAGGAGCGATAGTAGGATTCTAGAATTACAGTTACGAGGAACGACTCAGAAAAACCGGCCTGCAGTATCGGAAAAAGAGAAGAATTCGAGGTGACTTAATACAGGTTTATAAGATAATAAAAGGAACGGATAAATTAGACTAAAACCAATTATTCAAAATTTAACCATCTACAAAAACATGAGGGCAAATTTACAAATTACCTAAAGAAATGTCTAGATTAGATATCAGGAACTATTTATTTAGTCAGACAATGGGGAATGCTTAGAATACATTGCCACAGGAAGTAATGGAGACATGACTAATAAATGCATTTAAGAATAGATTAGATGCGCATAGTCTTTAAATCAAGTGAAGTAAAAGAAACTGGTTGTACGCAGACTCTGTAGCGCCTTCTAAATCAGTATAAAAAAAAGTTAAGTTAAGTTAAGTATACTCATCGATATTTCACATCTTTAGTTGGCTGAATAGATGCCATATACGAGGGCAAGTCAGTAAATATGTCTCATATAGCTTTTTAAAAACAAAAATTAATTAAATGAGATTTGAACTTGAAAACCATTTATGATTGCCCTCACATTGTCCCTTATTTCTCAACACAATTTCCACCAGCATTGATACACTTATCTCATCGCTTTATCAGTGCATCAAAATCTGCAACATGTATGTCTGGTCTGTTGTCTCAGCCATATTTGAACTTCGCGTTCACCTTGTCTGTCATTCCCAAACACGTCTCCCGGCTCGGTGGGATTTTAGTGCACCAAACAGGTGGACATCACATGGAACTACGCTGTAAGCTGGTGTTCAAGAAGTTTCCACCCTAGTTGGTCAAATTTCTCTTGGGTTAATTGAGCTGTATGTGGTTTGACATGATGGGGCAGTACACCTCTAGTCAGCAGTTATGGACGTTTCCTTCAATTTTCATACCGAAGCACCCACCAACAAAACTTCACTGTACGATATAGCATTCACATTGTCACATTTAATCTCCACTAAACCGTCCACATGCTTCGGCTGCAATCTCAACAGGACGACTAGGTCAGGCTTCATCAGCAACTTTTGAGCGTCCTCGATACAATGTATCGGTTCAGTTATGCACCGGTTTACGCGACACGCACTTCTCACCGTAAACTTAAACCGTTTCTTTTTAAATCTCCTTTTCTGAATGTTCTTTGAGTCTCCTAAAGTCGGAAATACACAGTACAATGCACTCCCACATTTGGTGACGAACACGAGATAAAGAAGAATGTACAGGATAGATCTCTTGTGATCCATGCTCTACCTGACAGTAATAAAAAAACACTCTCTGCAGAGAGAGAGAGAGAGAGAGAGAGAGACCACATTTAACCCTCTAGGCTGAGCGTGTGTGGCTGAGTGCTGTCTGCCATGCGCGTGGGCCTAACCAGTGCGCCTTAGTTCCGCCAGGTCTCGGAGCCAAACCAGTGCATGTTTGCGGGGTAATTTATTCATAACGCCCTTTGCGCGAGCTAATGGGAATACAATCAGACGCATACATGTCATACTAACACATACACACACACACACCACACACGCGCACGACACGCACACACCCACCACACACGAGCGCGACACGCACACCCACACACATGATATTCCTTCAAATATACACATAAGACAGCGACTAAGATAACAATGGATTATACGTTTGAATATTCTTTGAGGTATGCCTGTCTGTCTCACTACCTACGTTTGTCCGTCCGTCCGTCCATCTAATTATGTATCTATCTGGGGAGAGGAGATTAACGTCTGGCCAGGCAAAACATAATGGTAGGACATGTAAGCCGGGGCCAGGTGCAATATATTGGCCAAGACTCGACTTCACTTCCATCAAGGCTTCCTGGAAACAGGCTATTTGCATGGCTGACGTGGTGGGAGATCGACGTGATCCCCATAGTAGGGAACAGCACGCAGATGAATCCAAGCAAAGTTCAACCATCTGAAGGACCCTGGTCCACCCTCATCAGCACGCTCGGGATGTGAGGAAAGCTACTGCAACTCACGATTTGGGATCAAGATGCTGAGCAGCGCATGAGCTGCAGCGATCAGCGACCCATAGCAGACTGCTAGCTGCCAAGACCCTTCTACACCTCTACGCGGTAATCCTAGATAACAGACTGCAGCAGGACAGACTGGTTAAGGAGAAGGGATCGAAGAGGGAATGCTAACCTGGTACTCACAAAATGCTTGCTTAAGTCGGATGTGTTGGACCGAAAGGTGCAAATATCGCAGTCAAGCTGTAAACTACGACACAACGCATTCCGTTCTCTGGACTACATTCTGCTACTTAAGCCCTTTCATGGCTTGGTAGCGACAGATTGAGAACGAACGAAGCCAAGCCAAGCCAACTCGCGATTTAGTGCCCCTATCTATCTATCTATCTATCTATCTATCTATCTATCTATCTATCTATCTATCTATCTATCTATCTATCTATCTATCTATCTATCTATCTATCTGTCTGTCTGTCTGTCTGTCTGTCTGTCTGTCTGTCTGTCTGTCTGTCTGTATGTCCGTCCGTCCGTCCCTTCCGTTCCGTTCTGTTCTGTTCTGACTGTGTATTTCAGTCTTGGGCTAGTAAAACCGGAAGCGGTGAAGATACGAAACAAATATAGGGAAATGGTGAAACAAATCACGGAACAAACCTTAAGCGGAAAAGTGAAAAACTGAACATGCGAAAATGTGGCGGAAAAACCCACTGAAATTCATGAAAATACGAAAACAATCTATGACATGTTTCCTGCTTGCATGTTGTTGTTGAGATAGTAAACGGCAGGAACAGTTGTGCTTGTATGTCATGTTTGTTCAGCTACTTCAATCTTCGCGTGCATGTGTTGTATGTGCGTGCGTGTGTGTGTGTGTGTGTGTGTGTTTATGTGTATATTAGTCTGTATGTATGTGTTTGTTGTTAAAGAGGGGAAGGTAGTGAAGTAGATAATTGGACACCCCATCTCGTAAACAAGGTGTGCACTCGTACAATGCCGTCTAACGCTTGATACCCGACAACACAACAATGTCTGCTTTGTGGCTACCTTTATATTTGTGTATGCGTGTGTGTGGATGGGGGCATGTGTCTGTGTTTATGTATGTGAGTGTGTGTGTGAATAGGTATATGCTTGAGTGTTTATGTTTGTGTATGTGTGTGTGGTTATGTGTGAGTGAGTATTGGTGTGAGGAAATGTATGTGTGAGCGTATATGTACGTGTGTGAATGTATACAGGTGTGAGTTTAATCATGTATGTGTTTGTGAATTAATATGTGTGCAAGTGTAATCATGTATGTGTTTCTGGATGCATATGTGTGCAACTATAATCATGAATATGTTTGTGAATGTGCTCGTGGTCTTGCGTCTTAACACTGCAAGTAATCTTAATCTCTACCTACCTGCTCAGGTATTTTCTCCTTCTGTTAACTCATTCCCTGGCTACGCCTCGGCATCTACAACATAGACAATATGCGTGTTAAAAGGTGCGTGCTAACCACCCCCCACCTCTCCCTCCCACCTTTTTGTAAGAAGTGAAGTTGGATCATAGTGCCGCTGATTCATGCCAGTACACCGTTCTTACCTGGGCGTTTCCCAAGTGGACCACCTTGACCCACTTATTCTATCAAATACACCACTCACTCCCACACCACTACCCCCCCCCCCCCGCTCCCATATCTATTACCATCGCTGGGGTCCACCGGACAGGTTCATATGGATGGGGAATACATTCTGCTTGTCCCTACAGTCGCCGCGTAATGTGCATGCTAGCTTCCTATTTGACACTCACGGCCCAGTCTTTTGTAATTTGACTTGTCTTCGCCACTCGTGTAATTTGACTTGTCTTCGCCACTCGTGTAATTTGACTAGTCTATGTCGCTCATATAATTTGACTTGTCTTCACCACGCGCGTAATTTGACTTGTCTTCGCCACTCGTGTAATTTGACTAGTCTATGTCGCTCATATAATTTGACTTGTCTTCGCCACTCGTGTAATTTGACTTGTCTTCGCCACTCGTGTAATTTGACTAGTCTATGTCGCTCATATAATTTGACTTGTCTTCACCACGCGTGTAATTTGACTTGTCTTCGCCACTCGTGTAATTTGACTAGTCTATGTCGCTCATATAATTTGACTTGTCTTCACCACGCGTGTAATTTGACTTGTCTTCGCCACTCGTGTAATTTGACTAGTCTATGTCGCTCATATAATTTGACTTGTCTTCGCCACTCGTGTAATTTGACTTGTCTTCGCCACTCGTGTAATTTGACTAGTCTTTGTCACTCATATGATTTAGCTAGTCTTTATCATTAGTGTAATTTGACTTAGCTCTCTGACACATGTAATTTAACTATGCTTTGTCTTTAATCTAATTTGACTGCCTTTGTCACTAAGTAATTCTACTTTTTTGTCCATCGTGTAATTTTACTACGCTTTGTCAATAATGTATTTTGCCTTACCTACGACATACCTGTCACTGGAGTGGTTTCTTTGGCAAACAGAAAAAAGCCACTACTTCCTTACTTGCTTGTTGTGACAGAAGACTATAGAAGGTTATACATACATCCTCTTCATGCTATACAATTGCTATACAATTACATTGCAAATGACTGGACTCGAGCTCTCCTAAACACTGGTTTATGGAACGCCAAATGTAATGTCAGACCGACTCATGTTTCAACGAATGGAACAACGAAACAGAATGAAATAAATGGGCCGAATGATCAACAACACAAATTATAAATAGCACTTGGGGCTGGAGGTTGTAGAAAGCCTTGATCGTCTACATCAGACGGCATACCCATTGGTGGTCATTGCTTCTGTTTTTGTTAATCGTTGTCGTAATTTAAATTGTTTCTCACCTATGCTTGTCACTTAATTTGTTTATTTTTGTTCATTTCAGCAATTTAGGGAAGATAGCTGGGAGTCCGGGCGGGATATAACGCCTCCGGAATGTGGGGGCTGCACCTTGGTGGGCGGCTGTAAATGTGTGAGCGAGAAAGGTTCCAGGGTAAGTACCGATAGGTGTCCATTCATCAATGTCTTTTCTGTTGTCTGAGTCCAGCGGCACTTAGGGCATCAAACTGAGCTGGGCTACTTGGGTTTGTGTCCTAGTGCTTCACGTTGAGCTGGGATACTTGGATTTGAGTCCTAGTGCTTCGTGTTGAGCCTGGCTACTTGAGTTTGAGTCCCAGGGTTGGATGTAGAGATGGGCTACTTGGGTTTGAGTCCTAGTGAGTGCTTCGTGTTGAGCTGGGCTACTTGGGGTTGAGTCCTAGTGCTTCGTGTTGAGCTGGGATACTTATGTTTGAGTTCCAGGGCTGGATGTAGAGCTGGGCTACTTGGGTTTGAGTCCTAGTGCTTCGTGTTGAGCCTGACTACTAGGTTTGAGTCACATGGCTTGATGTAGAGCTAGGCTACTTAATTACTGTTATGTTCATTTGTGTTGTTAGATTTCATGGGTAGCTGCCGGTTGCCATCTTGAGCCAAGTGTGTTGAGTCCGTGTTGTTGCTGGATTTATGTTGTGCTATCAATCCATCTGCCATGTAGACTACCTCATTACTTGTAGCCACACCTTCTTGTGCTATAAACGTGCAATGGTAGGTGGTAAGGTTGAATTCTCACCAGATGACCCAACTGTCCCATTTTGTCTGGCTATGTATCCAGCATAAAGAGTAGTTCTCACAAAATGTCTAATGTAATTATTTCTCATTCTATCTATCCAAATGACATTGAAAACTATTTTGTTATTATTTCTCATTCTATCTTTCTAAATGACATTGAAGGCTATTTTCAGACATTTAATTTGACACTTGATCATTTGCCTCTCTCGTGTCGTCTATATATACCATGTCTGGCACTGGCAGTTGATATAAATATGCTGTTTATCAGTTGTCGCATTGTCACCAAGTTAATATTTAATAATTCATGACAGAGCCGGGGTATGTGCAAATTTGTTTTACCAACTGAGAACACAAGAGACTGTTCCAGCACTGGGCAGATCTGCGAGCCTTCTGCATTGACTCCAGGAATCACATCATAGGCATGTTTCATTGTGCTTGTTCTTCGCCACCAGTTGCAGGCTGGTCGAGCTCTCATTGGCTCCGAGTATGAGAGCAGATCTCGAGACAAGCAAATAACTGTATAATGAGTCACTGCGCATCAATGGCGCGTCCGGTTGTAAGAGGCCAGCGCATGCGGGCGCCCTCACTCTGACACGTTCGGTACCAGTATGCTCTGTCTGAGCTACATTGCGTGCTCATGATAACATGTCAGGTTTATTTTTTAAGAATATCACATCGACACTTGAGGAAGCCTTAGAAAACTAAAAAATCTAACTTAGGAAGAAACAGTCCTAAACAGAGATGAAAAAAAATGTTTACCAACATAAGGTTTGCTCATGGCGTAGTCGTTTCTAATCACGATATCAGGGGGCTAACCACGCCTAGATGAGCTCAACGAAGCAAGCGAGGCAGTTGCGGAAGTTACAATAATAGAAAGAAAACCTAATACATACTAAAAACATACTGCGTACAATGGGAACAGCGGCTAGAGAATTATTGCATCGAAAACGAGAATTCGTATATTTATCTTTGCCAAGAGGGTATGAGGACTAACGTCTGGTCAGGCACAACATTCTGATCGGACATGTTAATCAAAATCAGACAAAAGGAACTGGAGAAGACCCTCACATCGTGTTCCTCGTAGTTATCTCTGGAAACAGGCCGTTTTCATAGCAGCCGGGCTAAGTTTTTGCCAATCGCGAAGCGATGATGGCCATAACATCAGACAATGTTGTCTTAATAATGTCATGTGCGCTGTATGAGGATTATAGTGAGGGAGTGAATGCGCTGGTCATCAATCTGACTCTAATCCCGAGTTACCTTGGATCAGTGGCAAGACTATTGGTTGAGACGACTGGAGGTAACTCGGAATTCAGGCACTCTGGTCTTACCTCCCGTGAGACCAGGGGTCGCTTGAAACTTGCGTGATTTGATCGCCCACTGTTTCCGTTCATCACTGTGAGAGGTGTGTATGCATTAACCTCTTGACTACAGCCTGGCTAACAGGATAAGGGATCGACGTGATCCCTGTAGTAGTGAGCGACACGCAGATGATGCCAAACATAGCACAATTGCATGGAGGTACCCGGTCCACATTCATCAGCACGATCAGCATGTAAGGAAAGCTACAGCAACCCACCACTTAACGTCCTTTTCAGGGCGGACAAAAGAGTAGACCTACTGATTGTGGGCATTCGAAACAGAACAACCTTGACCAAGAAGTTACAAAACTGCCTCAAAATACATCGAGAGATTTCACAATGGACCACACCCATATTTCGACAAACGCAATAGCTCGCACTTTCAATATCATGGTTATTGCAACCATGATATATTGCTGCAAGGCATGGGACATACGGAAAGTAGATGCATAAAAGTTTCGAGTTGCTCAAATGGAAATGGTAGCGAAGAATATTGGCAGTCTCTCTACGGTACGGAGTTCACAAAACAGAGATTTGGCGCCACACCAGCTTCAATGACGTCATAGATTCTGCATTGTTTAGAAAATGCAGATGGGCCAAACACGTGATGCACTTGTCTGACAATAGAGGGACACTCAAAGTGACGCTCTAGTGAACCTACAATTAAAACCTACCGTGCGTGCATCCACCAATTAAATTGAGAGATGGCCTTATTAACGGCATTAGTTCAACTTTTATATTCAAAGGCAAAATGCAGAAATGAGTTTAAACAGCGTTTAGCTATTAGGGATCAGACACTAGATATTTCTGATAGAAAACGCGGATTACAAATTATTGAGAGATCTAGGTTGACTCCAGATTCGCAGTTTTCACCCCAAGTGTAGGCAGTTTCAGTGACCAGGGCTACGCCAATAGCCTTGTGGCTGTCCATGGCGGACAAGAATGTTCTGATCTGGAAAGTACTACCAGATCCAGTCTCTGCGAGTGAGTTCCCGTGGTCTAAGATGAAGAGTGATGCAACTCTTCAACACCCACATTCGTTTTCAAAGTGGAGAGGTCATGTCAGGTGATAGTCCCTGACATGATACAAATACACTCAATATCAAAGGGACACGGACTTATCATGTTGGTTCCTTGCGGCTCGTATACTATTATCATTCTACCTCATGTTATCGCCTTGCCCAAGCGATATTATCCCATTGCAAGCTTTTCTTCGGTTTCATTGAATTGTGATTTGTACCCAAAATCTCATGTCTTTTCACGTGTTCTTGACGCATTATTCGAATAGCTGTTCATACCCAGAAACTTAGTCCATCACTGCAATTGGGCTCACTGAAGGCTGCTTGCTGCACACATGCCCTCTTCTGAATTATAGTAGGAGGCTCACCCTGGGGGCCACTCTTTCCCTTCTCTCACCTCACTCTGTTTCATTTGACTGTCCTACAGTCACACTCTTGTACAACTTTCACACGTGCCCTCATGGTGAGGCCCTTCCATTGCACTTTGGTTGGGCTAGCTTCTGAGGGCGCACAAACCTAGCATAGGTACATACAGACGCACACATGCATCCAAGCACTGGTTTATGCGTCCTGATATCGCCCAATGGACTACGGTCTGGGGTGGAAAATGGCGCGCCTCCGCCAGTAGAAACTAGTGAGGCAAACATCTAAGCAACAACAACATTCTGAATTATTCAGTTGTTCATTTGTCATTGAAATTGATTACATTTGTGTGACTTGTATGTTTTATTCGCGTACGTCTTCACAATTTGGCTGGAATACCTCCGCTGCCTCTTGTCGGGTTAAGGAAGCCAGATTAATCATAGTGCGTCTGTCACTATGTGGGTGGCTTTTGCTTTCACTCTGTGACAACATTTTGTGAATATCTGGAACATTATTTGGTACTTACAGTTTCCTGTGCCATTTTTTATGAACATAGAGATTTAGTCCTGATCATCCTACATTCCCAACCTATTTGATGTTACACCCCTGCTGTCTTGATGGACACCTCTTTACGGGAAAGACATCCGGAGTAAATCCTGAAAAAATCGACATCCTGTACTATCTACAGTCGTCTCGATAATGTCTTACCACTTGCCAAATGTAGCTCAGGACGAGAGAGTGAAGTTGACATATTGTGTTCACATTCCTCACTTTAATCCAAATCCTAGCGCAAGTCACCAATTTCAGCGGACAGAGCAACTGGAAGAGACTGTCCACATGGCTAGACAGAGAGAGACTGGTCTTCATCGCACATGGACGAACACATCACTCTTCTGTAGAACTTTGTTCTACGCCAAATTGCGACAAAGCATATTACGTGCTCTTCTGTAGCCCTTTGATCTACGCTAGCGTACGACAAAGAATTGTATGCGCTCTTCTATAGCACTTTGATCTACGCTAGCGTACGACAAAGAATTGTATGCGCTCTTCTATAGCACTTTGATCTACGCTAGCGTACGACAAAGAATTGAATGCGCTCTTCTATAGCACTTTGATCTACGCTAGCGTACGACAAAGAATTGTATGCGCTCTTCTGTAGCACTTTGATCTACGCTAGCGTACGACAAAGAATTGTATGCGCTCTTCTGTAGCACTTTGATCTACGCTGGCGTGTGACAAAGCATATGTGTTTTATAAACATGTTGTTCTACAACAGCATGCAAGTCCCATTCACAACCTTCATTAATTGGCTGTTACGTCTAATTAGCATATTTGTTAGAGCACTTTCTTATCACCATAAAGGTACCAAGTTTAATCTCCACGCTCTCTTCCTTTTCTCCTACTTCTTCTTTCTTCTTCTTCTTCTACTTCTCCTTCTTCATTTTTCTTCTTTTTCCTTTCTCTTCCTTCGTCTTTCTTATTATTCTGCCGTTTCCTTGTTCATTCTTTTTCTTCTTCTTCCTTTTTCTACGTTCTTATTTTTTTTCTTATTTTTTTTCGTTCTTTTTCTTGTTTCTTTTTCTTCTTCCTTTTTCTTATTTTTTGGTTGTTTTTCTTCTTCTTCTTCCTTTCTTCTTCCAGTTCTCCTCTCTTCTTCTTCTTCTTCTTCCCCAGTCTTCTTTTTCTCCCTCTCCTCTTTGTCATCTTTCTCTTTTTCTTCTTTCCTTTTATTTTTCTTGCTCTTGTCTTCCTTTTTCTTCTTGTTCATTCTTCTTCTTCTTTCGCTTCTTTTTCTTCTTCCTCATATTCTTCTAAATTCTCTTGATTCCGACTTCTTCGTTCTCCTTTTCTTCTTCCTTATTCTTTTTTCTCCGCATCTTCTTTTTCGACCTCTTCTTCTTCTTCCTCCTCTTCCTCCTTGTCCTTATTTTTCTTTTGTTGTTCCTCCTCCTCTTTTTTCTTCTTCTTCCCCATCCTCTTTCTTATTTTTTGTCTTCCTTTTTCTAATTATTCGGCCGTTTCCTTGTTGTTCATTCTTTTTCTTCTTCCTTTTTCTACGAGCTTTTTCCTTCTTCTTTTTCTTGATTCTGTTTCGTGTTTCTTTTTCTTCCTTTTTCTTGTTTTTATTTTGTTTCTTCTTCCTTTTTCTTCTTCTTTTTTTCTTCTTCTTCTTCCTTTCTTCTTTCTTCCCCTTCTTCATTTTTCTTCTTCTTCTTCTTTTTCTTCTTCTTCTTTTTCTCGGGTGAAATTGTACACCTAAGTGGTAGTCAGAATGTAAGAAATGAACTTCTGCAACATTTCTGCCGATTTAAGATTGCTGTGGATGGAGATCGCAATATTATTATTTCAAAATTGTAATCTCATGTAAAATTGTAATCTCATGTAAAATTATAATCTGATGTAAAATTGTAATCTCATGTAAAATTGTCATCTCATGTAAAATTGTAATCTCATGTCAAACAAATTGCTACAGAAAAGTGCATTGGTACAGACTTCCTGTAAGTGGACTAGTTTAGTAATCATCTTAAGTTTAGTTCAGAGAAAACAGAAAGAAGAAGTAATGTACAATTAATTTGACCCGAAGTTTAATCATTAGAAAGTTTTCAGACTAAGTCATGGGCATGTGATTGTTTCAATTGACAGGGAGTGCCCGGTTTAATCGGCCCACCAGGACCGGAAGGAAACCAAGGTTTTGAAGGACCTGAAGGATTGCCCGGACCAAAAGGTGTGAAAGGGGAATCTGGATTTTTTGGCCCGCTAGGCGAGAAAGGCGCAAGGGTGAGTATAAACAAATAAAAATGCCTGTGTTTGTCTTTCCTTCCAGATGATCACGTTGGTCGCCCCTACCATCTCTTGATTCAAAATGGCTAACTGTCTCATCTGCATGCATTAATATCAAATTGTTATTGCCTTTCTTTTTATTTATCCTTTAGATTACCTTTCTCCTCCGCAGTTGGTTCAGATCGTTGTATTGCCCATTTTTGCTCTCTCTCTCTCTCTCTCCCTCCCTCTCTTTCTCTCTCTCTCTGTGTAAATATTATCTTGTTGTAAAACACATATTTATATCAACTCCACAAAGATTAATTGGCATGTACTAACCCAGTAGAATTAGTAAATTAACCATTATGTAAATGATTAATTACATTACACGCACATTTTATTTTAAAATGGCTTACCAGTTTTCCGAGTTCAAGAAAGCCAAATATAATTTGTTCTAAATTATTTATTAGCTTTAACAAAAAGCAACACTGGTGGTGTTATTTTTCAAGTGGTCCATCTTGAGGATTCACATAGCTAAGAAATAAAGCCCACTTGTCCATACAGCTACCACGCAGTGTTTAGGGTTGGCTTTTATGTTGCCCCTGATAGAAAACAAACCGATGCTTTGAACCCTCGTCCTCTTGATCAGAGAACATAAATCCAAACCATTCGGCCATCTACTCTTATATTTTCTTCGTATACCTGTCCACTCCAACCGGACCATTTGGGCAATACTACTGCGTCCTTGTACTGATTCTTTCTTAAGCAATTGATTTTGCATGATGCAATTACTAGCCTCATTCACAACCATCTTTAGTCGACTTTTGCATTATACATGAGTATACAGAAGTCCTATTCTTTATCCCTAGTAAAGGCCCTCGGATCCACTAGCTGATATTCTGTGTATTACCAACGTTTAATTATACTCCCCCAGAGTGTTTTATATTTCTACCCACACATAAAACCTGCTGTCTTTTGAGTATCTCTTGTCTTTCTGCGAGAATAATACTTGGTTTATCTCGTAGATGTGATTTTATTTCTCTCTCACTCCAAAAATCTTTTCCAATCCACTCTGTATATATTGCATGGGACCTCCCCCCTGTTGTACTTTATACACACGGATTGTTTCCCTTCCCATCCTATATACATCCGTATCACATGCCGGATCTGTAAACACCCTTTCTACACACACTCCAGCATGCACACACACACACACGCACCCACATACCCACAGACTGGCAGCGAGTTCTCAGCGTTGCTGATTCTGCTTCTTTATCCGTGTGGCTGTGTTCCCACGTTTTCTTTTCCTTCATGAGATCTACCCATCTCACTTTTCTTCCTCTTCTATTCTGTACCCTCGCGTCGTCTCAACACATACAGTTCTGCTAGACTTGGCTCGTCTCACAGACAGTTCTACTAAACTTGGCTCGTCTCACAGACAGTTCTACTAAACTTGGCTCGTCTCACAGGCAGTTCTGCTAGACTTGGCTCGTCTCACAGACAGTTCTACTAAACTTGGCTCGTCTCACAGGCAGTTCTGCCAGACTTGGCTTGTCTCACAGGCAGTTCTGCTAGACTTGGCTCGTCTCACAGGCAGTTCTGCTAGACTTGGCTCGTCTCACAGAGAGTTCTGCTAGACTTGGCTCGTCTCACAGACAGTTCTGCTAGACTTGGCTTGTCTCACAGACAGTTCTGCTAGACTTGGCTCGTCTCACAGACAGTTCTACTAAACTTGGCTCGTCTCACAGGCAGTTCTGCCAGACTTGGCTTGTCTCACAGACAGTTCTGCTAAACTTGGCTTGTCTCACAGACAGTTCTACTAAACTTGGCTCGTCTCACAGGCAGTTCTGCTAGACTTGGCTCGTCTCACAGACAGTTCTGCTAGACTTGGCTTGTCTCACAGACAGTTCTGCTAGACTTGGCTTGTCTCACAGACAGTTCTGCTAGACTTGGCTCGTCTCACAGACAGTTCTACTAAACTTGGCTCGTCTCACAGGCAGTTCTGCTAGACTTGGCTTGTCTCACAGATAGTTCTGCTAGACTTGGCTTGTCTCACAGACAGTTCTGCTAGACTTGGCTCGTCTCACAGACAGTCTGCTAAACTTGGCTTGTCTCACAAACAATTCTACTAAACTTGGCTCGTCTCACAGACAGTTCTATTAAACTTGGCTCGTCTCACAGACAGTTCTGCTAAACTTGGCTTTTCTCACAGATAGTTCTACTAGACTTGGCTGATGACTTGGCTTGTCTCACAGACAGTTCTACTAGACTTGGCTGATGACTTGGCTTGTCTCACAGATAGTTCTACTAGACTTGGCTCGTCTCACAGACAGTTCTATTAAACTTGGCTCGTCTCACAGACAGTTCTATTAAACTTGACTCGTCTCACAGACAGTTCTACTAGACTTGGCTCGCCTCACAGACAGTTCTACTGGACTTGGCTTGTTTCACAGACAGTTCTACTGGACTTGGCGTGTTTCACAGACAGTTCTACTGGACTTGGCTCGTCTCCCAGACAGTTGTACTGGACTCGGCTTGTTTCACAGACAGTTCTACTGGACTTGGCTCATCTCACAGACAGTTCTACTGGACTTGGCGTGTTTCACAGACAGTTCTACTGGACTTGGCTCGTCTCCCAGACAGTTGTACTGGACTTGGCTCGTCTCACAGACAGTTCTACTGGACTCGGCTTGTTTCACAGACAGTTCTACTGGACTTGGCTCATCTCACAGACAGTTCTACTGGACTCGGCTTGTTTCACAGACAGTTCTACTGGACTTGGCTCGTCTCACAGACAGTTCTACTGGACTTGGCTTGTTTCACAGACAGTTCTACTGGACTTGGCTTGTTTCACAGACAGTTCTACTGGACTTGGCGTGTTTCACAGACAGTTCTACTGGACTTGGCTCGTCTCACAGACAGTTCTACTGGACTTGGCTCGTCTCACAGACAGTTCTACTGGACTTGGCTCGTCTCACAGACAGTTCTACTGGACTCGGCTTGTTTCACAGACAGTTCTACTGGACTTGGCTCGTCTCACAGACAGTTCTACTGGACTCGGCTTGTTTCACAGACAGTTCTACTGGACTTGGCTCGTCTCACAGACAGTTCTACTGGACTTGGCTGATGACTTGGCTCGCCTCACAGACAGTTCTACTGGACTAGGCTTGTTTCACAGACAGTTCTACTGGACTTGGCTTGTCTCACAGACAGTTCTACTGGACCTGGCTGATGACTTGGCTCGCCTCAAATACAGTTCTACTAGACCTGACTGATGACTTGGCTCGTCGCACAGACAGTTCTAGTGGACATTGCTGATGACTTGACTCGCCTCACAGACAGTTCTTCTGGACTTGGCGGATGTTTTGGCTCGTCTCTCTCATGGCTATACTAAGATGAAACACCGTGAGACTAAGTGGCCCCAACCTAACCGCGTATGTTCGAAATGAGTATGGTAGTACCCCTATGAGATGTAAACAAATTAAAAATATGTGCTGAAGTCAGATGTACTGGATTATAAAGCGCAAAAACACAGTATAACGCACTTATGTTTGGGAAACAAGACAAACAAGAACAACGAAATATGCAAAGTAAAATAAAATATTTGATGAAAGGTCTAATAAATTTGGACTGAGAATACGCAAAGACACAAAGCAAATCAACTAATTAAGATAAATTCATGTAACGACAAAACGATTAATCTGTATGACACACTCCAACATGAGTTAGAACCATTCATATATCTTTGTGTAATATACACAAAGTAGTTGATACAGGTATGAAATTAAGAATACAAAAAGTGAGGTGCTCTTTCGCGGAATATGGTAATTTATAAAAAATCAAAAGAAATTAAATCCAACACAAAATTTAAAATCTTCAACTCCAAAACTACCAATGCCACCGGTGAATGATACGGTAATCTATGCAGGCAAGGCAAAGGGGTGTGGGTGGCTTCCACTCACAACCTTATTCTTCATCGATCAACTGATGCTATGCTTCTAGTCCACTGAGGTTCATGCAGGAGACTGTCTGTTTCAGGTTTTCGCCAGTCCTTCACAACTTTTCGAGCAGGGTCGCTCCCCCAGGCCAGACTGCCTCCTTTTGGTCTGCATAGCCAGGGCATTCTTGCAGAATATGTTCTGGTGTTTGATTGGGTGCTTGGGTGTCCCTGAAACCCATTCTGTGGAGGTGGGCCTTTAGTCTACAATGTACCGTTCTCAGTCTGAAGCTGTTTGTCTGCCACTCTCTGCCAAGTTTGTCTATCTATTGCTGGCTTGTTTTCTTTGTGTTGGTCTCTCCATTTTGTGAGATCGTTTGATGAGTGTCTTTGCTTCTTAATAGCTCTGTGGATGGGAAGTCTGCGTGCCGCCAAAAATTGCTTGTGTTCTGATTTATGAGAGACTAAGATCTTAACACTTTGGAAAGTAAAGCCATTTTACAAAAATCGTGCTTCATTCGGATACGCTGGACAGGTAGGCGCTAAATACATCACAACGTACTCCGCTATAGGAAACAAGGAGAAGGAGGAAAAAAAACAACCGCTCAGGAACAATCCCAAGACCAATAAAGAGAGGAAGGCGCAGGATGTGCTAGACACCTAGTTTTAAAAAATGGACAGGAAACTCATTGAAAGAGACAGGAATAATGGCGATGGACAGACAGTGGCAGGAAACAGGTAGTTCATAATTAAATAGTGAATGCATATCACAGAGAATGACGGACAGCGATATGCATGCACGCACATACACACACATACATACACACGCACACACATACATACATACATACACACACACACGCTCGCGCATACACGTACACACATAAACACACACAAACACGCACACAAATAAACACACACAAACACGCACACAAATAAACACACACATATACACACACAAACATACACACATATACCCAAACACGCACGCACACAAACACACAAACACACGCACACACACAAACACACACACACAAACATACACACACAACTACATACATACAAAAACACACACAAACACACACACATAAACACACATATACACACACAAACACACACACACACAAGCACATACACATAGCGACTCATAGCTGGCCGCTCCCATTAGGGTTAGCAAGAGACACTGACACAGACCCTATCCCGTCTTCAAACGACGGCCCAGGAAAGAGGCTGCACTAGTGTAGTCTGGTTAAGAGGGCAGAAATCGCAGTGAAAAGGCAGACCAAAAAAAATCCAGCTGAAACTGGATGTGTTGGACAAAAATGCGTAGATATCTCAGCCTTACTGTAAACTATGACACATCATCCTTTTCAGGACGAACGTCGAAGAAGAAGAAAGGCAAATTAGACGAAGCGAATGATAGATATCCCCACAAAATGACTTCCATATTAACTCCTAGCAGTGACAGTACCCCTGATAGAAGGGTGTCAACTCAGAAGGGACCTAATTCTAAGTGGATTATGTTCTCGAACTAAATAGAGGTCAGTTTGTTCCATTCCCTTCAGCCGAAGGTCGGGTCCTTCTTTTTTAGTCATACGTCATTCAAACTGGTATGTACCCCAGAACAAGAACATCTTCGTCACTTGAACGAAACCCAGAACAATAGACAACCGTTGTTGTATTACGCCCACACTTCCATTTAATGCACATAGCATGATGCTTTATGTTATGGTAAATCTAAATCTAAATTAGGCTATTGTGAAGAAGTTCAGCAGTATTCTCCGTAAACTGCTCCTGTTTAGATCGGGGTCAGTGTGACCTTCGTAAAGAGGCTATTCAACAACGCCTAATTTGAAGAGCTCTGCCCGGTTCACAAGTAAACATTCAACATTTAAAGTGGCAGCAAAAGTGTATGACTTGAGAAAGTAATGAAACGCTTTAATTACTCTTAGATCTGTTTGTGGGGACGTCGTAGGCTAGTGGTTTAGTGACATGGCTCACAACTCAAAGGTGATGGGTTCGCTCCCCATCACAGAACCGACCGTTACCCCCATTAAACAAACCATTAGAAAATGCAGGAGAGAGAGCAGGCCATTACATAAAATGCATGCCGAAGTCGGATGTACTGGACCGACACGCGCAAAATAAAAACACAGTGCAATGCACACCGACTTGGGGTTTAGAGAAATAACGCGACCGCAAAAAAAATAAACAAATCTGTTCAACTGTTAAGGTTAATTCATAGATTGTTTCAGCCGTTTCATGTTTTTAAGCTACGTTGGTTTCTTTGCATAACAAATAGTTGATTGTTTCGTCCATATATCTGAATATGCATTTACACTTTTCACAAGTACAATGAAAAAGTCACACAGTTAACTCCACCAAGGATATATGGTAGCAATGGTCCTGTTTTAACCATTACAGTGTCGAAGACTCCCTAACACTTGGTTTGTACCAACTAAAGAAAACGACAAATTCATTACAAAATCAGTTTATTAAAGTATTATTTGAAAATTGCAGCACATAAAATGAGATATTTGCGGAAAACGACAAACTTCACAAAAAGAGACCAAACGAGAAAAGACGAAACAAAAAAAATAGCTACAACGTATTAGTTGCACATTGTTTTTGGAGAATATGTTAAATCAATTTGCCGGCCTGGTATCGTTTTTCCTTGATTGTATTGTTTAAAGAAGGTGACGCGATATAACTATTGAATTAATTAGGAACAATCCTAAAAAGTGAATTCGATCATTTTGAGAAGCAAAATAAAATATCAGCGTTTCCACTAGCTATATCTTGCCACGTTACAGAAGAATGCCGCGGGTCCCATGGACTACACAGTATATTATGATACAGTACTCGAGAAGGTATAAACACAACGTATTGCAAGGATCAGAACAAGGCAGTCCATCTTTTTATGGGCATGTTATGAGAAGAGGCGACTTGGAGCACGTTATGACAACGGGAAAGATAGCAGGAAAGAAATAGTCAGAGGAAGACAGAGAGAGAAGATGCTGGACAGCCTGAGAGAATGGCATCGGCGACAATCAACAACAGAGTTGGTAAACGACTCACGTGATAGAAGTGGATGAAGGTCCATGAACGTCAACGTCAACCGGCATGGCACCTGATGATGATGATGATATCTTCCTCGGGAGAGACGGCATAAAAATGGAGATAGTATCAACCGTCCAGATTACAAATAATCTAAATCGTTTTATCTTTCTTCATAGCCCTCCTCTCGTTCTCTCTGTCTCTCTGTTCTCTCTCTCTCTCTCTCTCTCTCTCTCTCTCTCTCTCTCTCTCAGGACGTGAGTTAACGTAAGATCTTCCGGAACCAGGTCAAGCGCATATTGTTGCTTAAACTCACATCCTTCTTTAAACATCGTTGTCCAGTTCTTCACTGTTGTCTTCGACACACTTTTGTCACCATACACATCCTGTATTCTGCGATGAATGTCAACTGATCGACAACCTTCAGCTGTTAGAAACCGAATTACTGCTCGCTGATCCACTCCGGACGGATTCCGTATCACACCCGCCATGTTTTCAACGGTCTGCTGATGAAACTATGAGTCGTAGGATAATGATATTTTGTAAACTTGACGGTTGGTATGTGCTGCTTACACTGAAAGTGACGTGCTCATTTGTATCGTAGGTATGTTCACTTGTTGCAGTTTGGTCCGGTTTCATTTGAACACGCCTCGTATATATATATATATATATATATATATATATATATATATATATATATATATATATATATATATATATATATATATATATATATATCCATCTAAATATGCATGTATTGTTTAATAAACAGTATAAGGCTTGTTTAAATGCATACTGGTAGTTTTCTTGGCACACGATGCTGTTGTCGGAAGCCACTTGTCTTGAGTTAATTTAACTCTTTACGACATTTATTTGGTCTTTCGTGGCGGGTTGTCCGTGGCTCTTCTTACATACCGAGACGTACTTGAAAAGGGGGGAGAAGCGCGTGGCCGAATGGTTTCGAGGCCTGCTTGACAAGGAGGGCAGCGGTTCGAATCCCCGGTATACCTTTTCAATAAATTGAAGATAGGTGGCACTGACGAATGCATGTGCGGTACTGGGAAAATGACCGCTGAACATCTGCTGCAAAACTGCCCAACATACGAGGATAATAGAAAGCAGATGTGGCCATCACCAGTGGCAACACTAGACAAGCTCTATGACAGTGTCGACAGCCTCAGGATGACGGCTGCTTTTTTCGAAAAAATAAAGGTTGATGTCTGACTGCGTACGATGAAGAAGAAGAAGAAGAAGAATCCCCGGTATGGCATATGTTGTATTTCTGTTGGAGTGAAATAAACAAACATAGCCAGCACACGGTGTGGCGACAGCAGTGGCGAAACGACCTGTAGTCCTAAGACTTTAAAACCCCTCGACTACTCCAGCAATGGGAAACATGTCGTATGACATGGCTGTCCTGGCTGTAGTGCAATGCTAGGTTCCTCAGTAATCTTTCTTAATGAGGATTGCATTGTTGATCCCACCTCGCTGTTCAGGCTGCTGTGACACAGCCTGTTTCCAGGAGCTTTACGAGAAGGGGGCGTGGGGTTCTGCTGAGTATGTTTCACATGACCCATTATTATTTATATTATTTGATGTGTTTGCCTCACTAGTTTCTACTGGCGTAGGCTCGCCTATTTCACCCTAGACCGTAGTCAACCTGGGCGCCATATGCTACTCTTTGCTCTCTTAAACACAATGTCAGCAGAAAGATATTAAATTACTTTGGCTTACCATTGCATTTCCATTTCTTAGTGTAAATAATTGTTAGGCGTTGTAAGTTGATTCATCTTTGTACATATTTTTTTGTGTCTAGTTTTCTTCAATCCAATTTTTCGTGCAAAAGAGAGCTATTATTTTAAAATTTGTTGTTGTTCTTCTTCTTCTTTTTCCCCTTCCTTCCTTCCTTCCTTCCTTCCTTCCTTCCTTCCTTCCTTCCTTCCTTCCTTCCTTCCTTCCTTCCTTCCTTCCTTCCTCCCTCCCTCCCTTCCTTCTTTCCTTCCTCCCTCCCTCCCTCCCTCCCTCCCTCCCTCCCCCTCCCTTCCTTCCTTCCTTCCTCCCTCCCTCCCTTCCTTCTTTCCTTCCTTCCTACCTCCCTCCCTTCCTCCCTTTCTTCCTTCCTACATTCCTTCCTTCCTCCCTCCCTCCCTTCCTCCCTTTTTTCCTTCCTTCTTTCCTTCCTTCCTTCCTTCCTCCCTCCCTCCCTTCCTCCCTTTCTTCCTTCCTACATTCCTTCCTCCTTCCCTCCCTTCCTCCCTTTCTTCCTTCCTACATTCCTTCCTTCCTCCCTCCCTCCCTCCGTTCCTTTCTTTAATTCATTCTTTCTTTCTTTCTTCCTTCCTTTCTTCATTCCTTTCTTTCTTTCTTTCTGTCTTTCTCCTCCTTATTCCCTCCTTCATCCTTCCTTCTCCCCTCCACCTTCCTCCTTCCTTCTTCTTTTTCTTCTTCTCGTCGTTCGAAATGTTCCCACGTGAAGTCTTGTTCTCTGGATAAAGCGTGCTGTGGCGGAGAGTCCACCACGACTCCTAAACGACTTTGTGTGTAGGTCTGTCTCCGTGTGCCAGTGTTCAGTATGCAGGGGCTACAGCACTGAGATTTTGTTGGGGTCTGAGTGGTCTCGAGGTAATACGTCGGCCTCGGGTGCTGGAAGTCACGGGTTCAAATAACGGTGTATAACCGGAATTTTTAACGTGGACTTTCTGGTATTTTCTGGGTAGTAGAGATAGGACACCCGTGTCTAGTGTCGCGCACATTAAAAATCCATCGGCAGTTGAAAATATAAAAGAATAGGCTTAACGGCCCCAACCCAGGCGAAACTCAAAATGATGTTAAAAATCTGGCCAATCTATTACTGGTTCCTCGCCGGTGCTAGGGAGTTCGTCCATTGTGCTGAGATGCTAAACAAAAATGGAGAAGAACAGAGCACTTATGGATTAAACCGTGTGCAATGACGTTGATTCTTCGACTAAACTAAACTAAACTAAACTAAACTAAACTAAAGCTGATAAGTCTTGTAGAATATGTTCAACTTCCTGCGGTGCTTGCTTACATGTACACAAAGGAGATAGGGTCCACTTATTCAGCCTTGGCTCTGTGTTGACTCCATGTATGCAGTTAGTTTTTGTTCATCATTAATACCCATCTTAACTTTAAGTCGGATGTGTTGGACCGAAAGATGCAAATATCGCAGTCAAATTGTAAACTACGACACAACGCATTCCGTTCTCTGGACTACATTCTACTACTTAGGCCCATGTCAGGGTTTGGTAGCGGGAGATTGAGAACGAACGAAGCTAAGCCAAGCCAATATACACACATCACGTTTCAGAGTGTTACAACATGATTTACAAAAAGGAAGTAAATATCTTAAAACTATTTAATGGTACGAACTAATGACTAAGCATACACATAAAATCATTTCAAAAGTCATTGATGCATGAAGCACGCATTCGTTTTAAAAAACACCAGCCTCTCCACATTCTCTTCTAAAGGGCATCTGCTGTCCAAAAAGGTGTTGACAGCATTGCTGAAAACTGTTCACTTGAGACGTTTGTTGAAGGAACGGCGAGATATAGTCATGCACAGGAGTCGAGAACAGGAAACCTGTTAGCATTCTGCTACCAGGACATTGGGTCAATATCCCTCAGTAGACACGGCTCCCTAAGTGAACCTCGAGAGCCTCTTACTGGGGAGGAAATAGTAGAACCCTTGCACCTCCTTGCATGTATGTCATAAAAGGCGACTAAACAGAGTTGTGCATGGGGCTAGCGACCTCATCGTGTAAAACGAATTACTACAGAAACCACCACTACAAAATCATGCAAAGTGCTTTGCTGCAGGCTTCCTTAAAGGAGACCAATTGTAATGATGGCTCTGTACTCAGGCATGGAAGACAAAAGGACAAGAGGAAACAGAGCTCATACAGAAACACGTTCAATTGTTATAATGATGGCTCTATACTCAGGCATGGAAGACAAAAGGACAAGAGGAAACACAGCTCATACAGAAACACGTTCAATTGTTCTTCAATAAAGTTAGCGGTTCTGGGATCTTGCTGGCTGTTGCATGTTTCTCCAGAACTTCACGAAGACCACCACTCATCAGATCTGATCTTAATATTTTTACCACGCAGATTTCCATATTTCCCAAGTAGATCTAGGGATAAAGAATCCATTTCTCAATCCCAATGCATCTGGTTCGAATCACACTCGTGTCCAGTTTAAAATGATCACGCCGCCCCTTACCTTGAAATGCAATGCACTATTCAGCCAAATACATATAGTCTATGATGTTGTTGTTTGCGAATGGCCATAATGAGTAGGTTAATCTATTGTGCGCCTTGAAAAGGACGTCAAGTGGCGGGGTTGCAGTAGCTTTCCTCCCATCCCGAGTGTGCTTATGAAGGTGGACCGGGGTCCTACATACGGTTGTCTGCTTCATCTGCGTATAACCCACTACTACGGGGATCACGTCGATCCCTCACCCCGTTGGCCAGGATGCCATGAAAACAGCCCGTTTCCAGGGAGGGCTACTAGGAAGCCGAGGTGAGGGTTGGTCAGTATGTTTTGCCTTACCCTGACTAACATGTCTAATCAGTATATGTTGCCTGACCAGACGCTAGTCTTCCTCCCCACATGTAGTCTTTGAAATGCGCTATTCGGCCAAAAATGTATATTCTATAAAATGCACTATTCGAACAAATACGTATAGTCTATAAAATAAGCTATTCGGCCAAATACGTATATTCTATAAAATGCACTGTTCGACACCGAATCGAATACGAATCGGTTATGCGACACGTCCCCAGATATTGAGCCCAGTTTTAAGGCGATCATACCTGTGAACGATAAAGGTTAGCATCTCTACTTAAAGACACGTTAATATTCATGGCGACAACACTTTGTTGATAAAAGAAAAGAATATTCACCAAAAGTAAACAAAAACAGGAAGTAGTTAGAAAGGATGGGCCGGAAACACCTTTTCTGATGGCTAATTCACTGGCCTAACAAATAACAAATTAGATCAGGCAGTATCCCCTCTTAGCGAAACCAAAGCGATGGCTGATATCCTGTTATTTTTGCTGTCTCTTTATGGAAGATGTCAAGCGTTGTCGTTCTCTGAAATCAGATTCAAAAGCTCAAAAAAAAGAAGATTTAGGCGCAGATTCTGTCTCGTTGGTTAATAGCGCCTAAGACTTCGCAGAAGCAGAGGTCAAAATTCTCCAGTTCGATGGGTCTGCAATTCTTGCATGTTCTCTAACCACATGGTTGCACCATCCCTGGTGATTGATCTGCTGAGAATCTCTCTGGGACTACCCGCTGGCTTTCTTGCCGCTGGTTTTGCCCATAATCACCTGTAATGGTAGTCTGGTGTTTTTCAGCTGGAGCACCTGTCAGGTGTACGTCGAGCATTTATTCCTTGTGACTATAGAAACATCATTTTGGTTGGACTGTAATCGAATTTTCTCAATAGACATACACACAAATGAACATGGATATATACGAGGCGTGTTCAAATGAAACCGGACCTAACTGCACCAAGTGAACATACGTACTTTGTGCATGATGACGAGGTTAAAAGACTCCTGTAAGCGGGACACGAAAGCACTGGATATGGATCGAACATCTTGGGAAGACATAGCTACATACCGATCCAAATAGAAATAACATGAAGACTCACCTCAGACTGGCGAAAATAAGCTCCTGCAACACAGCGAATAAACAACGGGCAAGGAAAAGGAAAACCCAAAACTCGGTAGAGAGTTATTACTCCAAGGTCGTATCATCCTATAGTCAGATATGTCTGAAAGGGGATACTTACTTACTTACTTACTTATGCTCACTTGTACTAGGCGTGTTCAAATGAAACCGAACCTAACTGTATTAAGTGAACATACATACGTACAAAGGTGTGTCGAAGACAACAGTGCGCACTTATCAAATATCTTAACGTAATTAAAAAATCCGTTTTATTATTTGCAACAAAAAATTGTTTACTAGACGCAACTGAAAAATGAAAGCTGCCCTTATATAATTTTTAGTAGCAATGATGACGACATAATCAGTGGGTTTTGTCTTGATGACGTAACTTCCGTTGAATTTGGATAACAGTGTGGTAGTAAATGCGTTGATCATCAACCTCACTCTCTCGTCCCGAGCCACATTTGATAGGTGGCAAGACTATCAGTCGAGATTTCTGGAGATAATTTCGAATGCAAGCACTCGTGCAATCTCATCTAGAAACTAACAATTTAAAAAAAACCACAAAAAAAACCGAAAACGTCTGTCAAGCTGGACATAACGTGATTCGAGCACGATGCCTTGAGATTGTGGAAGGCACGCTTTTTCCATAGGCCACGCTGCAACCTTTTTCAGTTGTATATAATGTATAGTTGTACTGTAATTTGTTATGTACCGGTATATATCAATTTAAAGTTGTCTAATTGTTTTAACCTTCTTTTTTAACCACATCTCTTTCAGGGTAAAATGGGCTCTCCTGGCTTTCCTGGTATCAATGGCATACCCGTAAGTATTGTTGTATGTGTTTGTATAGAGTGTTTGTATGTGTTTGTATGTGTTTGTATATAGTATTTGTATGTGTTTGTATATAGTATTTGTATGTGTTTGTATATAGTATTTGTATGTGTTTGTATATAGTATTTGTATGTGTTTGTATACAGTATTTGTATGTGTTTGTATGTGTTTGTATGTGTTTGTATATAGTATTTGTATGTGTTTGTATGTGTTTGTATACAGTATTTGTATGTGTTTGTATATAGTATTTGTATGTGTTTGTATACAGTATTTGTATATGTTTGTATATAGTATTTGTATGTGTTTGTATATAGTATTTGTATGTGTTTGTATATAGTATTTGTATGTGTTTGTATATAGTATTTGTATGTGTTTGTATATAGTATTTGTATGTGTTTGTATATAGTATTTGGAGAGAGCAGATGTGGCCATTACCAGTGGCAACACTAGACAAGCTCTACGGCAGTATCGACAGTCTCAGGATGACCGCTGCTTTTTTCGAAAGCGTAAGAAGAAGAAGAAGTATATAGTATGTGTATCTGTTTGTATATAGTATTTGTATGTGTTTGTATATAGTATTTGTATCTGTTTGTATATAGTATGTGTATGTGTTTGCATATAGTATTTGTATGTGTTTGTATTCAGTATTTGTAAGTGTTTGTATACAGTATTTGTAAGTGTTTGTATACAGTATTTGTATGTGTTCGTATACAGTATTTGTATACATTATTTGCATGTGTTTGTATATAGTGTTTGTATGTGTTTGTATACAGTATTTGTATGTGTTTGTATACAGTATTTGTATGTGTTTGTATATAGTATTTGTATGTGTTTGTATACAGTATTTGTATGTGTTTGTATACATTATTTGTATATGTTTGTATACAGTATTTGTATGTGTTTGTATACATTATTTGTATATGTTTGTATACATTATTTGTATGTGTTTGTTTATAGTATTTGAATGTGTTTGTATATAGTATTTGCATGCGTTTGTATACAGTAAATGTATGTGTTTGTATACAGTAAATGTTTGTGTTTGTATACAGTAACTGTATGCGTTTGTATATAGTATTTATTGGCTGTATGTTTTGGCTCTTCTTAACCAGTTACAGAAACCAGTGGGCCGGTAGATCCCGTGACAACGTGAGAGTTTCAGGATGCCTCTAACTTGTCATGGCAGCTTTAACCTAACAAACACAATTTGACATGACTGACATCATCAGCACCATTATCACCATAACTACAATCACCATCATCATCGTCTTCAGCATCACCCATCATTACCAGCATCACCACCGAAACCATCATTATAATCACCATGATCTCTAGCATCGCCATTATCATCGTCGCCACCATCATCGGCATCCTCACCATGATCATCACCACCAACAACATCTCTATCACCACCACCATCCTTACCACCAACATCACTACCATTGTTACATCACCATAACATCCCCATTATCAAAACCATAAGCACCATCGTCACCACAGTCACCATCATCATCACTATCACCACCGTCTCCACCATCACCCCAAGAATCATTACTATAACCGGGAACGACATGGGCTAGTGGTTAAGTGACTCGGCTCACAATCCGAAGGTGTTGGATTCAATCCCCATCACAGCACCGGCCGTTACCCCGGGGAAGCAAACCCTTAGCAAATGCAGGAGGAAGCAGACCCTTACATCAAATGCATGCCGAAGTCTGATGCACTAAGCCCACAGGCGCAACAATTTAAACCGTAGTGCAACGCACATCGCCTTGGGGAACAGAGAAATAAGGCGAACGCAAGAACAAAAAATTACCATAACCATCACAAACGTCCCACCATCATTACCATCACCACCACCATCACAATCGCCATCACCACCGGTTTCACCATCACCTCCACCATCATCCTTAATACCATCACCACCACCATCACAATCGCCATCACCACCGGTTTCACCATCACCTCCACCATCATCCTTAATACCATCACCACCACCATCACAATCGCCATCACCACCGGTTTCACCATCACCTCCACCATCATCCTTAATACCATCACTACCACCATCACAATCGCCATCACCACCGGTTTCACCATCACCTCCACCATCATCCTTAATACCATCACTACCACCATCACAATCGCCATCACCACCGGTTTCACCATCACCTCCACCATCATCCTTAATACCATCACTACCACCATCATTACCCTAACCATCATCACCGTCATTACCATCACCAGCACAATCATCACCATCATCATGTATGCATCCTCTTTCCTTAGAAGCATATGACTACATGGGTCTTCTTCGTCTATTCCCACTCATACGTGGCTTCCTTCTGTGTGTCCTAGGAACATACCCTTTCAATCCCCAATCTCTTGTTCTATTGCTTGTTGGCATGTTCTTTGCTACAGATGTATGTTTAGAACATTCTTGAAAAGTATACTTTTCTTCAAGAAAGTAGAGTATTATTTAGAGTAAACGATGTCTAATTTTGTCAGACATCGCAGTCTTCGTGTTGGATTGCTATCTGCGAGAATGGTTCTTGCTGCGGGATCATTATGGCGAGAGAGAATGACATTCCACCTGCCTCAGACCTTCATAGATTTGTTTGGACTTTTTGTCCAGTCCACGCTCAAGTTCACGGCAATGAAAGAGTTGCTACATTAGCTCCTAAACAACTACAGTGGGAGCGTTGGATGTGGATGGAAGGTTACACAAAGACCTGCCTGCTTGATATATCTGACAGACATGCAGTTATCAGAGTAGCACAATGGCTGTCTGTTAGATGAGACATGCAGCAACTACAGCAACTTAATGGTTGCCTGTTAGATGAGGCGTACAACTACAATAGCAACTCAAGGGTTGCTGTTAGATGAGGCATGCAACTACTATATCAACTCAGTGGTTGCCTGTAAGAGGCGGTACGCTATCATCATAGCAACACAATGACTGCCTGTTAGACGAGACATGCAACTATCGAATCAACTCAATGGTTGTTTGTCAGATAAGGCATGCAACTACTACATCAACTCAATGGCTGCCTGTTAGATTATGCATAGAACTACTTCAGCAACTCAAGGGTTGTCTGTTAGATGAGGCATGCAACTACTATAGCAACTCGATGGCTGTTGGTAGATGAGGCATACAACAACTACACCTACTCGATGGCTGTTTTTAGATGAGGCATGCAACAACTACACCTACTCGATGGCTGTTGGTAGATGAGGCATACAACAACTACACCTACTCGATGGCTGTTTTTAGATGAGGCATACAACAACTACACCTACTCGATGGCTGTTTTTAGATGAGGCATGCAACAACTACACCTACTCGATGGCTGTTTTTAGATGAGGCATGCAACAACTACACCTACTCGATGGCTGTTTTTAGATGAGGCATGCAACAACTACACCTACTCGATGGCTGTTTTTAGATGAGGCATGCAACAACTACACCTACTCGATGGCTGTTTTTAGATGAGGCATGCAACAACTACACCTACTCGATGGCTGTTGGTAGATGAGGCATACAACAACTACACCTACTCGATGGCTGTCTGTTAGATGAGGCATGCATCCATTGAAGCAACAATCCCGAGACTGCAGAAACATGGAATCCAACAGCTGTTGAAGAGGTGCAAGTGAACCATAATCAAGAGGATGTGCAGCCTGATAGCTAGAAGGACAATATCAACATCCATTACCACCTGCCGAAAGAAACTCAGCATCTTTGGGTTCACCACCAGTTCAGCGATGTTGGCTCTGCTAAACATAACAAGAATATATAATTACATAGACATACAGACATATACAGATATATCGAAGAGAACAGTGAAGAACTGGACAACGATGTTTAAAGAAGGACGTGAGTTAACGAAAGATCTTTCAAGACCAAGTCAGGCGCATATTGTTGCGTCAGAAGATGTCATCGCCAAAATAGAGGCAGTAATTAAGGTCACCATACACTGCCTGCATTCTACGATGAATGTCTACTCGTCGACATTCTTCAGGTGTTAGAAACCGAATCACCGCTCGCTGATCAACTCAGGACGGATTCGATATCAGAACCGCCATGTTTTCAACGGTCTGCTGAGGAAACTATGAGTCGGAGGATAATGAAATTTTGCAAACGTAACAGTTGGTATGTGCTGTTTATACCAGCATTGACGTCATCATTAACATCGTACGTATGTTTACTTGGTGCAGATAGATCCGGTTTCACTAGAACACGCCTCGTATACATACATACATACATACATACACACACATATATATATATATAAATGCAGACCATTGTATAGCTAGATAATCTAATTGTCTGATGTTGTCTCCTTCAGAGCGTTTGGACACTCTAAGAGCCTAACTCCCATGTATCATCTACCTGTTCTCCCTTTATCCTCCTCTATCCGATTGACCAGATGCCGTACCTGTTGCTAGTATTATCAAATTATCTGCGACTAGAAACTTTGAATTGAAATTCATCTTTTTAACAGGGTATTCCTGGCACGACAGGCCCTCGTGGACCCCCTGGTTTGGACGGGTGTAACGGAACTCAGGTAAGGATTAACACATGCACACTGTACTCACTCGTATCTTTGGTTGTGTGTTGTTAAGCGTCACTAAGGCTCCCGTCCTTGTACTCGGTGTCATGTAAAGGTAGCTGCATGTCTATGTTAGTTTCTGTTTAGTCCATATAAAGAGTCCCTTTTTATCGACCCAGGAAAAAGAATCATTTTTCTAACATTGTTTAACGTCGGGTACTCAGAGAGGTCGTAACGAACGACTTCATATCAACGTGCACGCAGACAACTGGCACTGGGGTGCGGTGTGAATGGATTCTATTCAGATGTTCGGTAAGAGCAATAAGCTGACTTCTTAGCTTAAAAATGTTGTTTTAATTACGGTCACCGGGTGGGGTTGACCGATGATGTCAGAGTTATTGCTTTCAACGCTATTTCGTAACGATTTCATGACATCTCTAGTCTTCTTCTTCTTCTTCTTCTTCTTCTTCTTCTTCTTCTTCTTCTCGTTCGCCATATTGTTTTTTGTTACGTCTACATGTGAAGTCTAGTTCTCTGGATAAAGGCTGCCGTAGTGAAAAGTTTTTCGGGGCTTCCAAACAGCTTTGTGTGGATATTCGTCTCCGTGGGCAAGTGCTCAGCAAGCAAATGGCTAAGCATATAACAGTCTTGCAGGATATGTTCGGATGTCTGTGCCACCTGCCCGCACATACACATTGGCGATGGAGCCAATTTTAGCCGGTGTAAGTGGCTATTCAATCTGTTATGTTCCATTCTCAAGTGGAACAGGATCACTTGTTCTGCTCGATCAACACAGTGATAGTTGTCTTTCGTTTGGTCAACTTTCCTTATGGCTTGGATACGTGTCTTCTTTTCTTGGAAAGTGATTGTTTGTTTGTTTTATTCTTGTTTTGCTCCCTCCTTTGCCAACGTGTCTGCTGTCTCATTTCCTTATTGCTTGGATACGTGTCTTCTTTTCTTGGAAAGTGATTGTTTGTTTGTTTTATTCTTGTATTGCTCCCTCCTTTGCCAACCTGTCAGCTGTCTCATTTCCTGGTATGCCACAGTGTGATGGTATCCACTGTAGCACTATCCTTCATTTGACTATTACCTTTTTTTTTGTATGACCTCTCTAGTGATACAGAGTGTCTGCAGGTAAGGGGAATCTGATATCTGATGGGGGTTTGGGAGAGATAAGGAGCGTGATAGACGAGAAAACAGTTTTTTGTTAGCGATGATAGGGTGGAAGTCTGTGAAGAGTAATCATGGTCAATGAAACATACTGGTCAACTCCACCCCTCCCCTCTCACGCTCTGCCCCTGCTCCTGAAAATAGACTCTGCCGCAGCAGTGTTTTCTTGTTTATCTTCCTAATATTGTTCTCTCCCATTCTCTAATTATGTTTCCTATTGGATCATATTAGGGGGTTGCGTAGCATAGGGCTGAAACTTGCTCGGTTTGCACAATACCAACGCACCAGATTCGAGTCCCACCGTGTCCAATTTGGCAGACACTGGGTTTTTTTCTCGGGAGATTACTCCTTCTTATACAGGAAGTAATGGCAACATACCGTAATGCACACTTGCCAAAAAACATATAACAGCCAAATAGGTGGCGGTTGTAAGAAGCTACGCTCTGTAAAGGAAATGCTACTTAACTTTATTGGATCTACCCATGTGGATAACTCTACATTTATCTACGTTAAACTCCATTTGTCAGCACTCTATCTTGTGAAATCTTAGTATTTCAGTAATTTCATGTAAACTATAAAACACTAGTTCCTACTTATACACTTTTATAACTCATAAGTGACTTAGCAATTCACAGACAATCTTCTATCTATTGCTCATTGCAAAGCTGGCCAGATTTGAGAGCAAATCACAGACAATCTTCCATCTATTGCTCATTTCAAAGCTGGTCAGATTTGAGAGCAATTCACAGACAATCTTCCATCTATTGCTCATTTCAAAGCTGGTCAGATTTGAGAGCAATTCACAGACAATCTTCCATCTATTGCTCATTTCAAAGCTGGTCAGATTTGAGAGCAATTCACAGACAATCTTCCATCTATTGCTCATTTCAAAGCTGGCCAGATTTGAGAGCAATTCACAGACAATCTTCCATCTATTGCTCATTGCAAAGCTGGCCAGATTTGAGAGCAAATCACAGACAATCTTCCATCTATTGCTCATTTCAAAGCTGGTCAGATTTGAGAGCAATTCACAGACAATCTTCCATCTATTGCTCATTTCAAAGCTGGCCAGATTTGAGAGCAATTCACAGACAATCTTCCATCTATTGCTCATTGCAAAGCTGGTCAGATTTGAGTCTAGCAGCTGCGAAGATTCGTTCGAATTGTTCCCGGGGAAAACAGAGTAAAACAACTGTTTCTTTCCTTGCATATCGAAAGAGGGTATTAAAGAAAGTTGTACATATGATTTGCAACATCACTATGTTATAATCGCTGATAGTATAAACCAGCACTGCAAATGGTTAGTGAGCGAAATGTACTATTGGATCTGTGTTCATCAAATGGTGCGACCAGGGAAGTTAGCTGCGAACATCTCCTGTACATAATTCATTTTCTTGCCTTCTAGGACGTGTATAAATATTCCATTAATATAAACGCTTCAAGATCGCTTCCACATGAGCCGCGTCAAATTCCCATACATTGACTCACCAGAGAGTTGGTTGGTTGCTGGGAGAAGGTGGTAAGGAGAGAAGTTGGGAAGGGGAGATAAGGCTAATCTGGAACAGATTCCTGTAGGTGGCGAAACTTATTTTAGTTCACGTGTTCTAAGTAAATGCGTCGTGTGGGAGCTCATTTTTGGCCTATTTTGTTATGGTCCTAACATTGTCATGTGTTAAATGGCATACGCTAAAGTGATCGAGTGGGCTGACCAGTCTATGCTTAAGCTCTCATGTACAAATTAAAATGAAAAATACAGTTTGTTCTATATCATACACAATAATCAAGTCTCTACTTGTATGTGTTCTTCTCTCGCTGTAAGTCTCGTACGAGTTTACTTATTTAATCTGGTCGTTCTAAGGGGTACTTGCGATTTCTGTGAGAGGTTTCTATGCTCCTCTGTTCTGTGCAGCCTTCCTCGCAGTGTTTTATGTCAAGCACACGGCACTTAGTTCGTATACAATTATGCGCCACAGTGTTGTTATTGGTCTATTCTTTTGATTATTTTCCTCTCACGTGTCCAGTTGAGGCCTGTCTATGTGGCTACATTATGACTCATTCTTATGCCATGTCTGTCATATCTAGCTCGTGCTATAAACAGTTTATTGTATGGTGTCTTGCAGACTGGCAAAAGATGGTGCAAGACTACCACAACCAGATTCTAGTGTGACATACGAAGAGTCAAAAAGGCTTATTAGAGCTAGATACATGACCAAATGGGAAATAGAACATACTGGCTACACAAAAAACGATGCCTATTACCAGTTGAACAGAAGAGAGCAGGTCGTGGTCTTAAGACTTCGCACTGGCCACAATAGACTGATATACCACCTATTCAACAAATTGAAGATAGGTGGCACTGACGAATGCCCGTGCGGTACCGGGAAAATGACCGCTCAACATTAACTGCAAAACTGCCCGACATACGAGGATCAGAGAAAGCAGATTTGGCCATCACCTATGCCAACACAAGACAAGCTCTATGGCAGTGTCAACAGCCTCAGGATGACCGCTGCTTTTATCGAAAAAAATACAGGTTGACGTCTGACAGCGTACGACGAAGAAGAAGAAGAAGAAGAAGAAGAAGAAGAAGAAGAAGAAGAAGAAGATGAAGAAGAAGTATGGTGTCTTGAAGAGATTGTCTGTTAGATATTTTGTTCAGCCAGAATGCGATTGAAAAGCGAAGACACGAGTGATCAAAGATTGCAATTTCTGAACATCTTTCTCTGCCATTCTCCAGCATTCCGACCCACAGAGCAGAAATATTTAGCCCGAGTCGTGTTTTTTTTACTTACATTCTAGATTCCCATCTTCTTCGTGGCTAAAACAGCCTCGGTCTTGTCAATCGAGACTTAATACCCCTTCTGCTCCATCCTGGAGTGTTACTACTCTGTCAAGCTAGATCAACTGTTAAACATTTTCAATGTTTGAGTTGCTAGATGTAATGGTTGTTGGTTTGGACTATTTGTCTTCATTTTAGCTTTTTCTATGTTAGTCTTGAATAGTATTGTTCTTGTGGTGCTGTTTAGTTAATACTTTTCTTTAGCACATGTTCATATGTGTGTGACAGGAAGGATATGTCGTCTGCATAACCGTGATCTTCCAGCATGGTGAAAGGAATCCACCTTATACCTCCTGGCGTCTGTTCAGTGGTATTTTAAATAACCAGTCAATTGTAAGGTTCAATACATTGGATGCCATTTACACATTCCCATCAAACTCCAGACGTCAATATGAATGTTTTCTTTGAGTTCTTCAGGCTAGAGGAGGTCCCCATAGACGAGAGTTATAATGTGGACAATTTTATGTTCCTTGTCGTAGTGTCTTAGCATCTTTTAGGGGTTGTCTCTGTACTGTGAATACTGCCAACTGTTCTCTGTAGTATGTAGAAGTGCTTTAGCATCTTTCTCTGTTAATACTGTCAACTGTCTTCTGTAGTATATAGTAGTGCTTTAACATCTTTCTCTGTTAATACTGTCAACTGTTTTATGTAGTATGTAGTAGTGCTTTAACATCTTTCTCTGTTAATACTGTCAACTGTTTTATGTAGTATGTAGTAGTGCTTTAACATCTTTCTCTGTTAATACTGTCAACTGTTTTATGTAGTAGTGCTTTAGCATCTTTCTCTGTTAATACTGTCAACCGTTCTGTGTAGTATGTAGAAGTGCTTTAGCATCTTTCTCTGTTAATACTGTCAACCGTTCTGTGTAGTATGTAGAAGTGCTTTAACATCTTTCTCTGTTAATACTGTCAACCGTTCTGTGTAGTATGTAGAAGTGCTTTAACATCTTTCTCTGTTAATACTGTCAACTGTCTTCTGTAGTATGTAGTAGTGCTTTAGCATCTTTCTCTGTTAATACTGTCAACTGTTTTATGTAGTATGTAGTAGTGCTTTAGCATCTTTCTCTGTTAATACTGTCAACCGTTCTGTGTAGTATGTAGTAGTGCATTATCATCTTTCTCTGTTAATTCTGTCAACCGTTCTGTGTAGTATGTAGTAGTGCATTATCATCTTTCTCTGTTAATTCTGTCAATAGTTTTTGGTGGTAATCCACAGTGCCAGCATCTTCCAGGGGCTTTCTATGGGAATACTGTCAACAGTTTTTCCCCAAGTCTATATAGTTAATGTATATACTTCTTTGCCATTCAAGTATAAATACTCGTAAATGTTTATTTGTTCCTCTTTTCTTTTCTAAATTCTGTCTGCTCTACGTGTTGATATTTCTCTATTGTTTCTTGTGGTCTAAATCTTGCCTGCTATACACGTACGCATGACTTTACTGTTTCTTGTGATCAATTTATCATAATTTTGCAGACTACTTTGCCTGGCATTGAAACTAACTAAATCGTAATTCCTTTCCAGTTGTTGCACTCTGTTATATTCACGTCATGATGAATTCTGGGTATTGTTCCTTGCATCTCGTCAGCGGGCAATTCTTTTTTCCTTCAAATATCTGTCAACGATTGTTCTAGAACATTATTTGTTGAATGTTGTGTCTACTTTAAGACGTTCCGCTGCTAATTCCTCTTTCTCTTGTGCTATGTTGCTTCTCGTGAAGCTAATAGTTTTTATAATTTGTTGTTTGCTTTGCTGTTTTATGTTCACTGCAATGTCTTGAGTGGCTGGTTAGATATCTGGAGAATCCTCAGTTAGGTTAGGAAATCCTGATTAGGAAATTTAAACAATGAGTTGTCCATCTTAGATCTTGTTCATGCTCTGTGATTAGTAGTTTCCCTTGGTTGTACTTATTGGGCATGCTGCTGCAATGTCGCTTGTTTTCACTTATTTATTGTGAGACATTATATAATGGATCCGCAGAAGACGGATGTGTCGGATCGAAAGGTGCAAATATCGCAATCAAGCTGTAAACTAGTGACACAACGCATTCTGTTCTCCTGACTACTTCCTGCTACTTGCGAAGACCTGTTCAGGGCTTGGTAGTGGGAGACTGAGAACAAACGCAGAAGAAGAAGAAGAAGAAGAATATAATGGATGCAATTCCTGTGTCTGGCAGCTTTGCTGCAGTTTCTACCATGTTATGTATGAATTTCATCGTCTGTTCAAATGTTTTTCCTTTTCATTCTCTTTTCAACTGCATATTTTCATCTTAATTTGTTGGTCATTCTGATTTGATTGGTTTCATTAGGGTTTTCTCTTCTTTCTGCAGCTTAATATAGCCCATAGTTTGATTGTTATTTTGTCATTTGCTATAATGTTGGCAGCTTTCTGTGGTAGGCCGTATTGTCTTAGTATCTTCCAGATGCTAGTGCTGACCGCTTTATAGGTATCCTTGATCAGTTTCCATTTTTATTCGAATTTTGATTGTTGATGTCTCTCTTTCGCCTTCTATCACCCAGGGGTGCATATGCCATTAACCAACCCTCGCCAAGCAGCTCTGTCCTATGCAATCTTTTCCACTTCCTTTCAGCTTGTTCCTGTTTTCTTTACTTCTGCTTGCAGGTCTCGTCTTCATGTATTCCTTGGTCTGCCTATGCCTCTCCTTCCCGGGGGGAGAGGAGAGGGGTCCAGGACAGGGATTGCCTGGTGATACTGGCCTGGGGCTTTCTTAACGTATGCCCCATCCATCTCCCCTTTCATTCTTAGATTTCCTGTTCCAATTTACCTTGTCCCGCTCTCTTCCACAGTCTGTCGTTTGTAACTTTATCAAACCATTTTATATCAAGATTGCTGATGTATGTAGGATTATGTTTTTAAAATTTCTACTTTGAATTGTGTAGCAACATCGTTCTATTTTAAAAGGTTATGGTTATGTCTTTGCCAGCCTGTGTGCTTTCTTGAACTTGAGTCGGATCTGTGTTACTACAAAGTAGTGATCAATGTCCACTTCTACATTGAGCTAGGACTTCAGTCTTTCTTTATTTACTATCATAAAGTGGTCCATCTGGTTTTTTTTCTTTTAAATTTGCAGATAACCATGTGCGTTTGTGTAAAATGAATGTGCCTCCCATGGCAAATCGATTTTCAATGCAGATATTGCTCCGTATTTCGTATTCAAAATGCTACTTTCTTCTTTCTCCATTGCAAATTCTGTCTTTTTTGAAACCCCCTTTCGCATTAATATCCTCTACGACGCAGATGACGTCAAGAGGTAGCCTCTTACCTACTACTTCTTGCAATTTTTTTGTTGGAGGTATCCTTGTCTTCTTCGTCAGTCTAGTTTATGGGAGCATATCACTGGATGATTGTGAGTTTGCGTGTTTCCTGTTGTATCTTGCTGTCATAATTCTATGATTTGTGGGATGCCACTGTAGAAGATGTTTGTTCAATCCCTTTTGCAATAGAGGCACAACCTTTGTGTAATGTTTGTCATCTCTTCTCTATCATAAAATAAATTCTCCTGCGCCAGTTGTGACTTGTCCAAAATCTGTCTATCTACTTCTGCCGATGTCTGGAATGTGTAGTTTACAATTGTGCATTTTTTTTACTGCCTGATAAGTTTTGACTGTTTCAAACATGGCACTCACAATCCAGAACCTGATTTCTCTTTTCGTTTTGAACCAAGATGGTTATGTATGGCTTTCCTGTCTGCTTTAGCCAATACCGTTCATCCTGGCAGTGGAAAATGTGTCTGAAGACTGCTGGACATCGAGAGAACTTGTTTTATTTTGGTTTTCAAGCCCAGAGTGCTCGGTTTGCCATCATGACCGTTCCTTCTGATTTGGCCCATACTGTCCATTCTGGCAGTGTAAAATCTGTCTCAAAAATGAAGGACATCGAGAGAAGTTGTATTATTTTTAAGTATCTATAACTATGTCGTTTTTTGGCGGTAATCGTAGTAGTAGTATTTGTAGTAGTAGTAGCAGTAGTAGTAGTAGTAGTAATATTTGTAGTAGTAGTATTTGTAGTAGTAGTATTTGTAGTATTAGTAGTATTTGTAGTAGTAGTATTTGTAGTAGTAGCAGTATTTGTAATAGTAGTAGTAGTATTTGTAGTAGCAGTAGCAGCAATAGTATTAGTATTAGTAGTGGTAGTGGTGGTAGTAGTAGTAGTAGTAGTAGTATTTGTAGTATTTGTAGTAGTAGCAGTAGTAGTAGTAATATTTGTTAGTAGTATTTGTAGTAGTAGTATTTGTAGTAGTAGTAGTAGTATGTGTAGTAGTAGTATTTGTAGTAGTAGCAGCAACAATAGTATAAGTATTAGTAGTGGTAGTGGTAGTAGTAGTATTTGTAGTATTAGTAGTAGTAGTATTAGTAGTTGTAGTAGTAATAGTAATGGTAGTAGTATTTATAGTATTTATAGTAGTAGTAGTAGTAGTAATAGTAATAGTAGTAGTGGTAGTAGTGGTAGTAGTAGCCCTTTTCAGTCATGAACAATGAATATAAACTTGAGGCGCACTTATCTGAGCGTATCTCTAGACTAGATCATAGATCAATACCCTGAGCGTATGTCTAGACTATATCGTAGATCCATACCCTCAGCGTATGCCTAGCCTAGATCATAGATCCATACCCTGAGCGTATGCCTAGCCTAGATCATAGATCCATACCCTGAACGTATGTCTAGACTAAATCATAGATCCATACCCTGAACGTATGTCTAGACTAGATCATAGATCCATACCCTGAGCGTATGCCTAGCCTAGATCATAGATCCATACCCTGAACGTATGTCTAGACTAGATTATAGATCCCTACCCTGAACGTATGTCTAGACTATATCATAGTTCCATACCCTGAACGTATGTCTAGACTAGATCATAGATCCATACCTTGAACGTATGTCTAGACTAGATCATAGATCCATACCCTGAACGTATGTCTAGACTAGATCATAGATCCATACCCCTGCACTCGGATCCACAAGGAAAGGTTACAAGGTAACAGATGTTCAAGCAACGTTATCAGATTGTACATCAATCTTGTCTGCCGATATACTTACCTCAAGCCATCTCTTCACTTTTGTATATTGTTATTGTTGCTTGGGGGCTCACAATGAGTAAGTTTACTCTCTTGTGTGCTCTGAAAAGGGCGTTAAGTGGCAGGTTGCAGTAGCTTTCCTCGCATCCCGAGCGTGCTGATGAATTGTGGACCGGAGTCCTCCAGACGGTTGTACTATGCTTGGCTTCATCTGCGTATTTATCACTACTACAGTAATCACGTCGATCATTAGCCAGGCTGCCAAAAAACAGCCAGTTTCCAGGAAGAACTACGAGGAAGGGGGATGGTGGTCTTGGCCAGTATATTTTGCCTGATCCTAACTAACATGTGAGATCAGTATATTTTGCCTGATCCTAACTAACATGTGAGATCAGTATATTTTGCCTAATCCTAACATGTGAGATCAGTATATTTTGCCTGATCCTGACTAACATGTGAGATCAGTATATTTTGCCTGATCCTGACTAACATGTGATATCGGTATATTTTACCTGATCCTAACTAACATGTGAGATCAGTATATTTTACCTGATACTGACTAACATGTGAGATCAGTATATTTAGCCTGATCCTAACTAACATGTGAGATCAGTTTATTTAGCCTGATCCTAACTAACATATGAGATCAGTATATTTTACCTGATACCGACTAACATGTGAGATCAGTATATTTAGCCTGATCCTAACTAACATGTGAGATCAGTATATTTAGCCTGATCCTAACATATGAGATCAGTATATTTTGACTGATCCTGACTAACATGTGAGATCAGTATATTTTACCTGATCCTAACTAACACGTGAGACCAGTATATTTTACCCGAGCCCGACTAACATGTGAGATCAGTATATTTTACCTGATACTGACTAACATGTGAGATCAGTATATTTTGCCTGATTCTAACATGTGAGATCAGTATATTTAGCCTGATCCTAACTAACATGTGAGATCAGTATATTTAGCCGGATCCTAACTAACATGTGAGATCAGTATATTTTGCCTGATTCTAGCATGTGAAATCAGTATATTTTACCTGATCTTAACTAACATGTGAGACCAGTATATTTTGCCTGATCAGGCGGTAGTCTTCTCAACCCAATGATTGAACGGAGAAATGGGTCTTTATCATTCGTGATGCACGAACAACCGCACTATGTTGTACCAATGGCTTTCCATCGACTATCTCTTCATCTCATTTATGGACACTTAAAGTTGTACTGCCACCATGACACCACTTTTCGTATTCACCTGTTGTTAGGCCTTCACACCACATCACCATCTTCATTTTTACTGGGGGTGTGGGTGGGGTGGGGACTATGTGAAGTATCAAATACCATCTGATCTCTGTTGTTAGTGAGGAAGTCTAAGATGGCTTGGCCTGTATGAAGCGTGATTTACCATCTGATGGCTGCTGTTAGTATGGGAGTCTAGTGAGCCTGCTGAAGCATGTGATACCATCTGATGTCTGCTGTTAGTATGGACATCTAGTGAGCCTGCTGAAGCATAGCACACCATCTGATGTCTGCTGTTAGTATGGACATCTAGTGAGCCTGCTGAAGCATGTGATACCATCTGATGTTTGCTGTTAGTATGAGAGTCTAGTGAGCCTGCTGAAGCATGTGATACCATCTGATGTCTGCTGTTAGTATGGAAATCTAGTGAGCCTGCTGAAGTATAGTGTACCATCTGATGTCTGCTGTTATGTTCACCAGCGATACGAGCTGCTTAACCCTGTGTTTATCCTGAAAGTCTTGTTTTAGGCAATCTCGCGTAATCAGCGAGATCTAATATTAGTTCTTAAAGAAATCTAGTTTAGCTTAGCTAGCTTAGTGCTTCGTTCCTCACAAGAACTTCGCACCCGCCACTTCTGTAGCAGACAGCTCACGAAGACATTCTTGCCCCACCCAGTTTTGCTTAGATTTTTTAACTGGATATCTATGCGTGTTCTTTACGCCTCGTGAGCTCGCTCGTTCAGCACGTTGTGTTAGGTCAGCAGTACTGTACTTACAGCAGACATTTTTTTTCTTTTGGTCTACACACAGAGAATACCATACAAATCCACATTTCCCTTGTAATTCGTGTCTCTATTTGGTGAATTTGTCCCTCACTGGAATTACCACATCTCAAGTAAAACTGAAAACACAGAATAAAAAAACCCAGATATCTTGACAAAAATTAACGAAACCGAAAAGTTACACACTGTTTATCGTCCTAGTTTAAAACACAGCTGCTGACAGACACGTTACATTTACTGCACGTAGCCAACAGTTTAGAAACAAGTTTTCTTATTTTGAGAATCGTTATTAAGTATTTGGTTTTTGTCAAAAATCTACACAGCAAGTTTTGCTGCTCCCGTATGTATTTGTGAAAGTTGGTGGGACAACCAAGCAGGGTACTGTCTCTGTGCATGATAATTATATCCCAGAGATGATATGTCTGTTTTTACAGATTACAGATGTTAATTATATGGATCTGTTACGTTCGCACTACTTTGAGGTGCTGGTACGGCTTGCGTGCCTTGTTGATCCTGGGAGCTGTCTTGGCAGGAGGCCTGTGCTACAGGCAGGCTGAACCAAGTCGAACAGGTCGACAAAGCGGAGGCGAGATTAAGAGTGCAACACCATTCTCCGGTTTTGGGGAGTCGGGTTGTTGTTGTTAGTAATGGCCACAATGAGTAAGTTTACTCTTATGTGGGCCCTGAAAAGGGCGTTGAGTGACGGGCTGCAGTAGATTTTCTCACATCCCGAGCGTGCTGATGAATGTCGACCGGAGTCATCCAGTCAGTTGTGCTATGATTGGCTTCATCTGCATGTCGCACACTACTACCGGGACCACGTCGATCTCCAACCTCATAAGTCAGACTGTCAAGAAACAACATGTGTCCAGAGAGAACCGCACGTGTTCCCGCTGGTCGTGATCTCCGGATCTCGCGTCTTCTCTGGGCTTTCACAACACGGTGGTCCTCGCTGCTAGCTACACCCGCTCTTTTACTGCCCTTCTCCAGTCAGATATGTTTTACGCAAGACATTCCCATGTGGGGATATTTATCTGACAACTTTTCAGTGAGTCCCTCAGACTGTTTTTAAAACGTTTCTTTGGGCGCCCTTTCTCGCACCATCCCTCTCTCAGCTCGCTGTAGAGTAGCTTCTTTGGGAGCCGTTCGTCTACGCACGAGGTGTTCGGCCCATCCTAAATGTGTTTTTTTCTAGCATGGATGCTGGGCGTGCTGGCTTACTAAGATTGGGATTACAGCTCGTTGGGGTCTGAAATCACGGGCGAGCAGAAAAAAAAAACACCGCTCCTCCAGTCGACCCATCTGTAAATGGGTACCTGGCGTATGAGGGAAAGTAGATACAGCAAGGAAGGGAACTGGCCACCCCACCTCACATAGGCTGCTGCTTAGTACGTAAAGAGTTATCTTCATCCCAAACAGCAATTGTTGCAAATGAGATCAATCCACTGTATCGATACTACCAGTATCATGGATACGTATGAGAAAAGCCTACGAAATTGAAGCCTTTACCTCACGTAAACGTCCCTTGCACACGATGTTCAGCGTCTTTTCAGATCTATATCGCGCTCCTCAGTCATTAGAACCCATCGATTGGCTAAATATATTCTAAATAGATGGTTTTTAATCGAGAACGATGGACGAACAACAACACATCAAGGGCTACCAATGTGTTTATAGCTTCATGGTCTGCCTTCCCAGACTTGATCCAGGAAACCCTTACTGGGGAGGAAATGATAAAGACAGTGTCTCTGTATGCATGTTGTACAAACAGACTAAAGCGAGTTGTGTGGGGTTAGCGACCAAATTGTGTTTTAAAAAAACAAAAGAGACCACAATTTCACGTCAAGTTCTCTCCAATTTACTGACGGAGGTCAACGGTAGTGATGGGCCTACATTCTGTATGGAATGCTAAAATGGGACACGCCATGACCTGTCAGAAAGCTGGATTACAGTAAATGAGTGTTATTGAACTGTTCCCCAGGGAGACACAGGTCTTGCAGGATCAACTGGTCTAAATGGATATGATGGCACGCCTGGCCTGCCTGGTGTCAAAGGTTTAAAAGGTGAACCTGCAAGTGGAATAGCCGGAATCAAGGGTCATAAGGTTAGTAGAATATATTGCTAAAGTGTTTAAATGGATATAATTTTGACAGTTGTCAATTTTAAATTTCCCATAACAAGCCTAATACAAGACAAGCTGGTTCGTTAAGGTGTATTGTTCAATTATGTCATCTTGTGTCACTTGAAGTTATCATTGCTATCCCGGACTGTCACTTTTAATATATATGTTCTGTTCTGTTTTGTTAAGAATCGACGTTTTTACTCTAATGGCTGACCCAAAGGTGCCCAGTCCCTCTCAGGAAATCGCGGAGAGTATTGATGCATCCTGTAGGTCACCTACTCCATTCTCTCAGGCACCCCTCTTTGCTGGACCAGCGTATTATTTAAAATCCTGCAATCTGGGCATTGCTGGTTTATCGGCTGCAGAGCCTGCATAAAAAAGGCGGTCATTGATCAGTTTTACAAAAGGTCACCTCTATCCTCTGCCAATGTCCTCACTGCCCATGAGGCCAGGATGCCAGTTCTTTCATTCCTGCAAATCCCAGCATGACCAGGACAGTAGATCCACACAAGTTCATGAAGGTTTGAGGTCTCTATCCCCACTATCCACTCATGCTACAAGCAGTCATTTGTTTACCTAACAAGGATTGGGAGCCAGAGACGATTACAGCCCTCAATAAAAGTGTCCCAGATAGCCACATCAGAGCCAAAGTCACTGCCTCGACCTCCAATCTCAAACTAGACATTGTTGTCGAGTAACACTTCTCCTCTCAGCAACAATACTGTCTCTCACTCCAGAAGAGAAGGCCCAACCGGATCCCTTACCGTGTAGTACATATCCTTTGGTATATGTGACAGCATCAAAATCCTGGCCCATTTTCACTTATTAGTTGTTAAACCTTACCCACAGCCCCACACTCTGCATTCCATCACCAGAGTGATAATGACACAGCGGCAGTCTATCATTTTATCACTATTGTGAATCCATTCTTCCTTATTATTTATGGTCTCTACTATTGTTACCTGACCAATCATTCTCTCTGCCTGTGCCATCTATGACATCCCCCTTCTGATTTTTTCCCCCTTGAGATCTGCAATGGGCAGTGGGCAGCTCTTGTCTGCGAATACTCATGTGTAGGATTTAGTCTGGACCAATGCGTATCTAGATTCTCCAGAACCAAGTCCAAGCATGAATCTCATCTTCACAAGGGGTAAAACCAATTCCATAATCGATAAATGACAAAATCAATTGATTGTACGGGATACTTACTAACTTTCCCTGTCGGGTAGTCTGACATAATCTGCGCCCAAAATCCAGCGACCATCAGTGCTCTTTCATTTTCCACCATCAGGTCCTTCATTTAACAGGATTCCTGCATGCTGGGACATATAATCAGGTGTTCCGGGTCCTGGATGGCCCAAAATTCGCAATATTCATTTTCTGCATATCCCCACTTTTTTCAGGTTTGACCCACAGCTGGACACACCTGTCCTTCACCTGTTCAGAGATCTCCATGTAGTATATGCTTTAGGTCAGACCCACATTTGGACACACCTGTCCTTCACCTGTTCATAGATCTCCATGTAGTATATGCTTTAGGTCAGACCCACATTTGGACACACCTGTCCTTCACCTGTTCATAGATCTCCATGTAGTATATGCTTTAGGTCAGACCAACATCTTGACACACCTGCCCTTCACCTGTTCATAGATCTCCATGTAGTATATGTTTCAGATCAGACCCACACTTGGACACACCTGTTCAGAGATCTCCACGCAGTATATGCTTCAGGTCAGACCCACACCTGGACACACCTGTCTTTCACCTGTTCAGAGATCTCCAGGTAGTTTATGCTTTAGATCAGACCCACACTTGGACACACCTGTCCTTCACCTGTTCAGAGATCTCCATGTAGTATATGCTTTAGGTCAGGCCAACATCTTGACACACCTGTTCTTCACCTGTTCATAGATCTCCATGTAGTATATGCTTCAGGTCAGACCCACACCTGGACACACCTGTCCTTCACCTGTTCAGAGATCTCTAAGTAGTATATACTTCAGGTCAGACCCACACCTGGACACACCTGTCCTTCACCTGTTCAGAGATCTCCATGTAGTATATGCTTCAGGCCAGACCCACACCTGGACACACCTGTCCTTCACCTGTTCAGAGATCTCCAGGTAGTATATGCTTCAGGCCAGACCCACACCTGGACACACCTGTCCTTCACCTGTTCAGAGATCTCCAGGTAGTATATGCTTTAGGTCAGACCAACATCTTGACACACCTGTCCTTCACCTGTTCATAGATCTCCATGTAGTATATGTTTCAGATCAGACCCACACCTAGACACACCTGTTCAGAGATCTCCACGCAGTATATGCTTCAGGTCAGACCCACACCTGGACACACCTGTCTTTCACCTGTTCAGAGATCTCCAGGTAGTATATGCTTTAGGTCAGACCCACACTTGGACACACCTGTCCTTCACCTGTTCAGAGATCTCCAGGTAGTATATGCTTAAGGCCAGACCCACACCTGGACACACCTGTCCTTCACCTGTTCAGAGATCTCCAGGTAGTATATGCTTCAGGCCAGACCCACACCTGGACACACCTGTCCTTCACCTGTTCAGAGATCTCCAGGTAGTATATGCTTCAGGCCAGACCCACACCTGGACACACCTGTCCTTCACCTGTTCAGAGATCTCCATGTAGTATATGCTTCAGGCCAGACCCACACCTGGACACACCTGTCCTTCACCTGTTCAGAGATCTCCATGTAGTATATGCTTCAGGCCAGACCCACACCTGGACACACCTGTCCTTCACCTGTTCAGAGATCTCCAGGTAGTATATGGCAAATCATGTCCTTATGCAGGTTCTTCTTTAATCTCTATCCAAACTTGACCATTCTTTTGGTGCCACTTTTCTATGCTGTTTCATTGTATGGGATTAAAATCAGCCACTGCTCTAGGTTGGCAGCGTCTCTGGTGCTGTCAGACCCCGTTGTGTCTATGGATGATTTAATCAACATGGTATTTAAAAGACAGGACTAGGCCTATACTTTTAATTTTGGTCACCACTTTTTATTTATGTAATTTTTTGCTAATTCTCGTTTGATAATCCTTTGTAACTTTTCATATTTGTCACTTTAAATCTTATTATCATTTGTCATTTTCATTTCATCATTCTTTGTTACTTGTCATTTTTTGTCTTTTACTATCATGGAATGTATCTCAAGCTGTATGTGGTTGCTATTCCATAGATGCTGAGCAAAAGCCTGCTCTTGACAACCTAATGCCATTCTTTTATAGATACAGGTCTTCTTCAGTTGTTTTACTGCTCTGTTTAGTGTGTTGGCAATTGTTGGTAGTTCTTGTAAGAATCTTTTCCTCATGTCCGCAATCGCCTTGCACTCAATGAGTAGGTGCCTAACTAGATCATCAGGATGAGAGCAATGTCTGTACAATGGCAGGTGCTGAGGATTGATGCAGTTCAAGTGGCTATTGACTCTGGCGTGTCCTATTCGGAACAGAAAGATGAGACTTTGGTCTCTTCTATGTAGTTTATTTATGTTATCATTTCTATTTGGTTGTGACATTTTGCTAATTACAGTGTGGCCCGTTATTACGGTCCCCCACCTGTTCATCCAGATTTCTCAAGTATAATTTGTTTTACTGTGTAGTTACTGCATGGTCTATCCAATATTTGCTTTGAGACTCTTGTTTTTACCAATCTGTCAGCCATCTCATTTTCTGGTATCCCGCAATGTCCAGGGATCCATTGCAAGGTGACATTAACCCAGTGATAATGTTGACAATCACCCTCCCCATCACGAAAATCTTCATTTTATTGTTTGGAGTGTGCTTTTCCTCTATCATATTTACAATGTTGTTGCTCCTTTATCATTTAAATAACCTGTATGTTCTTATGACATCTATATAATCATTTGTACCTATATCATGTATAGAATCTTTGGTTCCCCTATTATCTGTATGAGATTTTGTTCCTCTATTTGCACAATTTTGTATTCCTCGTTATTCATAATTTCTTTATTCTTTCATCAACATTGTCTTTTGTTATAACTCTTTTGTACTATTTTCTTTTGCTGTTTTTCCTGCATCATTCTTTGTCCTTTTAAAGTCATTCTTTGTCTTGCATGCTAGCAATATGTTGCCTTTTCATCTTAAATTCTCGCTAGCCCTCTGACTTTACAATTGATCATTTCTATAAACAAATATCCAGGTGAAAGCAGGTTCCAAAAAACCAACTTTAAACTCAAGAAAACTTCAAGCAAAAATGTTTTTCAAAATGTTACCCGAAAATGTTACCCGAACCAAAATGTTAAGTAATGACTTTTTCTTTATTTGTCTTCCATGACAGGGGGACCCTGGACCAGATGGGTATTCTGGTTTACAGGTAAGTTTATATGCTAGAAGTTTCCTGTAAATCAGTAACTATATTTTTGAACAACAAGCATAGGAGGAAAAGAAACATGGAAAAGAATAAAAAAATATCACCTCAAGGGAGCATCATCCCAAATCAAAAATGGCTAAATGAGGCTATTCATTTTTGAAAGATTCACTTTTGGATAGTCTTCTACTAATTCAATGAATGGAATTGTTTACTTTTAAAAAAATGCTCTTCTATTGTTCTGTAATTATATTTATTGGTTTGTTTTATTGTTGTTATTGCTTGTCATCTTCTTCTTCTTCTTCTATTTAACCCCCAAAAACAAATTTATAAAATGTTTATTTTCTGATCTATATAATTGGAGTTATTTCGGGACATTCCTTTCAAACCAAGATGGGGGAAACTTCAAGTCCGTGAGTTGTGAACAAAGTGTGCTTGTTAGTGACACTGACCACAAAGAGAAGATTATTCAGAGTGCAGAAAAATACTGTCTTTCAAACCATGATGGCTACTTTATATTCTGCATAATAGTGATTTATAGTACTTGATATACGCTCGTCAGTCTAAGTCCTATAGTTCTCTATATGCAAATTCAGCTTCCATCTTTTATTTACTTATATAGTTTGGTGTATGTATGGACGCCTTTTCACCTTTTATATGAGGTGTGTTCAAATGAAACAGGACCAGACTGCAACAAGTGAACATACATGCGATGCGCACGATGACGTCACTTATGGTGTAAACGGCACATATCAACCGTCGAGTTTGCAAAATTTAATTATCCGTCAAATCAAAGTTCCACCAGCAGAATGTTAAAAACATGGCGGGTGTAATATGGAATCCGTCCAGAGTTGATCTCCGAGCGATGATTCGGTTTCTAACAGCTGAAGGATGTTAACCAGTTGACATTCACCGCAGAATACAGGGAGTGTATGGTGATAAAAAAGTGTTGAAGGCAAAAGTGAAGAACCGGATAGCGATGTTTAAAGAAGGACGTGAGTTAACGTAAGAACTTCCGAAACCAGGTCAGGTGAATATTGTTGTGTTAACTCACGTCCGAAACCAGGTCAGGTGAATATTGTTGTGTTAACTCACGTCCGAAACCAGGTCAGGTGAATATTGTTGTGTTAACTCACGTCCGAAACCAGGTCAGGTGAATATTGTTGTGTTAACTCACGTCCTTCTTTAAATATTGTTGTCCAGTTCTTCGCTGCTGTTTTCAACACACTTTTGTCACCATACACTGCCTGCATTCTACGATGAATGTCAACTGGTTGACATCCTTTAGCTGTTAGAAACTGAATCACCGTTTGCTGATCAACTCTAGACGGATTCCGTGTCACACTCGCCATGTTTTCAATGGTATGCTGAGGAAACTATGAGTCGGAGGATAATTAAATTTTGCAAACTTGACGGTTGGTATGTGCTGTTTACACCTGAAGTGATGTCATCATATGCATCGTACGTATATTCACTTGGTGCAGTTAGGTCCAGTCTCATTTGAACACGCTTCGTAGTTTGGTGTATGTTTAGACATACCTTTTCACCTTTCATATTTTCATCCTACAAATACCTTGGTGTAATAATCTATGCCAAACTTTATCACTTATTGATTCAAATACCTTTGTTATTTATTAATCTCAGACTTTAGCTTGTTAATTATTTTTTTTAGAAACTTCTCGTTATTTAGCTAACTTTTGGTTTTTAGAGACATTTGTCACACCTCTCTTAGTACGTGATTCATTTGCTAACTTTTGTTTTTTAGAGATATTTAGTACATGCCATACCTGTGTGAATCTCTGACTTTCGTGTGCCCTGATGGCTTACTGTTGTCACTTTTTTTGCTGTTTAATATTTAAGGTTAATATGATCTGTGCTATTTTGCAAGCACCAGGGTCAGATGTAACCTACTGGTCAGAACAAGGTACAACATACCGACCATGGTCAAATGCAACATTCTGACAAAGACCTCATCTCACATCCATTCCATGCATCAGGGAACATGCTGTGTTACAGCAGTGGCCAACACGATTGTACTCGACACTGATTCATGAAGTAGTTAGCCTGCTGCTAATTTTAGCATTGGAATACATCTAGTAGGACCCAGGTCCACCTTCTTCAGCACACCTTGGAATACGTCTAGGAAGACCCAGGTCCACCTTCTTCAGCACACCTTGGAATACATCTAGGAAGACCCAGGTCCACCTTCTTCAGCACACCTTGGAATATTTAAAAAAAACTTAGAGTAATGAAGAAAATATTGTTCAAAGTGAAGAACCTTGCACAAGTAGTTTCTACATCATCAACTTAATTTTAAATGCATTCCGATTCTTTGACCTGTTATTTGCTTGCGTCAGCTGTAATTCTGGGATGTTGCTGTTTAGTGAACTAGCAAATGTCTTCTCCGTTTGTGAATAATAATGTCCACTTAGGCGTCAAAGGTACATTGTGTCGAACGACCACTACCATGTCCAACTGCTGAGGCTCTGTGTTCATGTGTAGCGTGTCAACCAAAATCCCTACAGACTCCCCAGGAGAAGCCGAGAACTCCGCTGCCTGGGGATGAGGGCCGGGAGAAGTATATGTTAGACCAATCTTTGTGTCAGGCTTTCTTTTTCTTTCCATGTCTGACTCTCTGTTTTTTCGTGTTCCGACCTCGAGACCTCTGGATTGTGTCCACCATTAGTCAGCGTGAATAGCATTCATCATTATTTCTTTTTTTGCTGCAGCAGCATGAGACCAGCATTGTAGCTGACATTATTACAGACAGCCTTCACAAAAGTATTTATATCTTCTGGCAGGTCTGTTGTATGTTATGAGGTTGGCAGTAACGTGCTCAACCCGTCTTTGTTGATATATTTAGTAGGGGGTCTCTGTAGTGAAGTGGTTAAGCCGTTTGCTTCGTGTTCAGACGGTCAAGGTTCGAATTCGAGCTTCAACTGTCGGTTCATGATGGCAATTTTTCCAAAGATCCCTGGGATTATTGCTGGAGCTACGGAGTTTGTGCTTTGTGTGATGCTCTTGGCAGGCGAGATACAGTTTTGCAGAGCGAGACGGAGCCATATTGGGAAACCTGCAGCAATGAAGTCAAGCGCTCGCCTTTAACCTTCTAACCTTTAACCCTTATAATTAATTGGGGCAACCTCTTTTTTGGATAATATTAGTAGGATTACTGGCCCTACTTTATGCTATCAAAGATGATTAGAGAGGGCTGTGCATGGGGCTAGCAACCTCATCATGTACGTCAAGTGCTTCAAAATACGAAAACCATTCCTGCAAGAGGATAGGAATTCGGCTGTAGTCTTCCAACAAAAAAGACCATCTGTTCCTATTTGAGCAAAAACAGAATGGTGACGACAATAAGATACAGTTGTTCTGTTCTGTCTTCCCCAATAAGGAGCCTTAGGATCCACATGAATAAAAAAACGCAGTAATAAAACACCAGGTGACGCGCCACCCTGAAGAGCATGCGGTCGAGTGGCTAGCATGCTGTTCTTCTAACCAAGAAGGCACATGCTCAAAACCTTTATCAGGCATAGATTTTGAAATATCTGAGGAAACATTAAAACCTTTCATGGTGATTGCAGGAGAAATCTTCCTTTATTCTTCAGTTTTATAAATTCTCATGGTAGAATTCAGCAATGAGAATAAATGTCGTAATTATAGTTTTTGTCGTGTGCCCGTTATGCAGCAGATGTTTGCATGCCCGCATTGGCCTGTTCAGCCACATGCGCACCCACACCCAACATAGAAATCTGTGACAATGATGATGTTGGCGGTCCTCATCGACAACGATGGACAGTTATTAGTTTTTTATAGATATGTCACTAGGTCATTATATTTTGGTCAATAATACGATTTGGAGCCGCGTAGCGCAGTGGTTAGCACACTGGCTTCGCATCTGAGTGGTCCTGGGTTCATTTCCCAGTTGAGGCGGTAGTGTTTTTTTCAGACCGCAATGGCTCCCGGGTCGACCCAGCCTTAAATAGGTACATATGCAGTCCGGGAAGTAAAAGCGGTGAGGGAGAGGAGATGGCTACCGCCCTCATATAGCCGAGCCTTTGAAATGTGAGATCGCTAACAACTCACACCTCTATGGGAAGTAATGCTATGGGTTACTTTCATTTTTTTTACTTTTAGTACAATTCAAAAATAGTTTTAAGACCACTGACATAATGGCTGCATTCCTCAATTTCTGAACTCTTGTGTTTCTCATTTGACCAGTATTCCAATGTCTATATTGAAACAATTCTTCCACAGGGCCTTCCTGGAATTGATGGACCAGTTGGGCCTAAAGGTGATCCTGGTTTTCCAGGGCCAGATGTGAGTACTTAACACTTTCTGCCTACAAATTTGTTTTAAAATAGTGTTATAAACGAAACAACATAATTCTGCATGGGGGAATTATTTTATGTCATTTTATGCTTTGGAATTTGTGGGCAAGACAGACATAAGAAAAAAATATGGCAGAAAATAAGTGCAGGGTGGGGGTTTAACAGGAAAACAAATGATAGGAATAAAATGAAGAAAAGAAAACAGACAAATACTATAAAAAAAAGAAGCAAGGTGACGATCTGTTTTACTTTAGTTAATGTCCCTGACATGGTTGCATAGGGGTCAGTCTCTATTGCATAATCAGTTTTCATGTTATGAACATCTAAACAATAGAGAATAGGAGAGACAGCATGGTTCAAAAACGAGGTAAGAAATTCAGAGCAGAGGTAAAGGTCTTGAAAACTGCAGCAGAAGTACTTGTGATGAATAAAAACACAGAGAAAGACATGGTGTTTTTAACAGACACAATAAATGTGGTGGCGGTGCATGGAAGCCGAAAAAATTCAGGTCTAAAAGAACTCTAGGAGGTACTCTCTAAACTATGTTTAGGAAAGTCATGATTCAGTGGATTCCTTCTCATTGCACAAATCTTACTTGGCAATCAGAAGACTGACATACTGGCACAAGAAGGCAGAACACTGTGTCAATCTAATATATGTATAACTTATGATGAGACCAGGAGGTTTAGCAGGTGCAGATACAAGAATACGTGGTTAGCAGAGGATCTAGGACAACAACAGGTGGTTAGCGGAGCATCCAGGACAACAACAGGAGGTTTAACAGGTGCAGGTACAAGAGCACGGGGTTAGCAGAGCATCTAGGACAACAACAGGAGGTTTAACAGGTGCAGGTACAAGAGCACGGGGTTAGCAGAGCATCCAGGACAACAACAGGAGGTTTAACAGGTGCAGGTACAAGAGCACGGGGTTAGCAGAGCATCTAGGACAACAACAGGAGGTTTAACAGGTGCAGGTACAAGAGCACAGGGTTAGCAGAGCATCCAGGACAACAACAGGAGGTTTAACAGGTGCAGGTACAAGAGCACGTGGTTAGTGGAGCATCCAAGACAACAACAAGAGGTTTATCAGGTGCAGGTGCAAGAGCACATGGTTAGTGGAGCATCCAGGACAACAACAGGAGGTTTAACAGGTGCAGGTACAAGAGCACGTGGTTAGTGGAGCATCCAAGACAACAACAGGAGGTTAGTGGAGAATCTAGGATAACAACAGGAGGTTAGTGGAGCATCTAGGACAACAACTGGAGGTTAGTGGAGCATCCAAGACAACAACAAGAGGTTTATCAGATGCAGGTACAAGAGCACATGGTTAGTGGAGCATCCAGAACAACAACAGGAGGTTAGTGGAGCATCTAGGACAACAACAGGAGGTTAGTGGAGCATCTAGGACAACAACAGGAGGTTAGTGGAGCATCCAGAACAACAACAGGAGGTTAGTGGAGCATCTAGGACAACAACTGGAGGTTAGTGGAGCATCCAAGACAACAACAAGAGGTTTATCAGATGCAGGTACAAGAGCACATGGTTAGTGGAGCATCCAGAACAACAACAGGAGGTTAGTGGAGCATCTAGGACAACAACTGGAGGTTAGTGGAGCATCCAAGACAACAACAAGAGGTTTATCAGATGCAGGTACAAGAGCACATGGTTAGTGGAGCATCCAGAACAACAACAGGAGGTTAGTGGAGCATCTAGGACAACAACTGGAGGTTAGTGGAGCATCCAAGACAACAACAAGAGGTTTATCAGATGCAGGTACAAGAGCACATGGTTAGTGGAGCATCCAGAACAACAACAGGAGGTTAGTGGAGCATCTTGGACAACAACAGGAGGTTAGTGGAGCTTCTTGGACAACAACAGGAGGTTAGTGGAGCATCCAGAACAACAACAGGAGGTTAGTGGAGCATCCAGAACAACAACAGGAGGTTAGTGGAGCATCCAGAACAACAACAGGAGGTTAGTGGAGCTTCTTGGACAACAACAGGAGGTTAGTGGAGCATCCAGAACAACAACAGGAGGTTAGTGGAGCATCCAGAACAACAACAGGAGGTTAGTGGAGCTTCTTGGACAACAACAGGAGGTTAGTGGAGCATCCAGAACAACAACAGGAGGTTAGTGGAGCTTCTTGGACAACAACAGGAGGTTAGTGGAGCATCCAGAACAACAACAGGAGGTTAGTGGAGCATCCAGAACAACAACAGGAGGTTAGTGGAGCTTCTTGGACAACAACAGGAGGTTAGTGGAGCATCCAGAACAACAACAGGAGGTTAGTGGAGCATCCAGAACAACAACAGGAGGTTAGTGGAGCATCCAGAACAACAACAGGAGGTTAGTGGAGCATCCAGAACAACAACAGGAGGTTAGTGGAGCATCCAGAACAACAACAGGAGGTTAGTGGAGCTTCTTGGACAACAACAGGAGGTTAGTGGAGCATCCAGAACAACAACAGGAGGTTAGTGGAGCTTCTTGGACAACAACAGGAGGTTAGTGGAGCATCCAGAACAACAACAGGAGGTTAGTGGAGCATCCAGAACAACAACAGGAGGTTAGTGGAGCATCCAGAACAACAACAGGAGGTTAGTGGAGCTTCTTGGACAACAACAGGAGGTTAGTGGAGCATCCAGAACAACAACAGGAGGTTAGTGGAGCTTCTTGGACAACAACAGGAGGTTAGTGGAGCATCCAGAACAACAACAGGAGGTTAGTGGAGCATCCAGAACAACAACAGGAGGTTAGTGGAGCATCCAGAACAACAACAGGAGGTTAGTGGAGCATCCAAGACAACAACAAGAGGTTTATCAGGTGCAGGTACAAGAGCACATGGTTAGCCGAGCATCCAGGACAACAACAAGTGGTTAGCGGAGCATCCAGGAAGACAACAAGTGGTTAGCGGAGCATCCAGGACAACAACAAGAGGTTAGCGGAGCATCCAGGACGACAAAATGATGCTCACTACAAGCTCAACAGGGCCGAACAGGTGGTGATTTTCAGACTCCGCTCAGACCACAATAGGTTACTATACCATCTATTCAACAAGTTCAAATTAGGACACACCAATGAATATGTCAGAAGCACTGATAAAATGACTACTGAACATCTGCTGCAGAAGTGTCTAACATATGAGTTACAGAGAAGGCCCATTTGGCCATCTCTCGTTCCAACACAAGACAACCTCTATAGAGATGTCGATGACTTCATGCGGACCACTGCTTTCTTTAGAGACATTCAAGTTGACACCTGAAAGTTAATGAGGAAGAGGTATTGCTAATTCACAACACTGAAATCAGATGCTAAACCACCTTTAATATAACTGTAGATAATGCATTGTTAAGAAAATGCACATGGGCTGGGCATGTTGGGCCCATGTCGGACAACAGATGGACATGAAAAGTGATGTCTTAGTCGCCATACAACTTTAAGCAGTCACACAGATGTCCACCAATGAGAGGAAGAGATGACCTTAGTAAAGTCCATGATCCAACATGGTACTCCAAGATGAAAAACTGAAATGAGTCATTTGACTATCTGGCAACAAGCACTTGATATGCCTGATTGAATAACACAATTTCAGAGCATGTCTTTATTATTTTAAAATCTCTTTTGATATCACAGAGCTTGCAAAGTCATTGTTGCTGTTTTTGTCTGTTATGTAATTTTTATTCAGAACTTGAAAATCGCTGTTGTTGATATGCTACTGACAGGGAGTCGATGGCAGACCAGGTGAGACAGGTGACAAAGGTGATATGGGCAGTGGGAGGTTTGGTCTCAAAGGTCCTCCAGGTGAAAAAGGAGATAAAGGTGCTCCAGGGTCTCCAGGTTCACAATTTGTAGGGCCAAAACCGTACCATGACGGTCAGGGATCTGCAGGAATTAAGGGCGACAGAGGCGATGAGGTCAGTTGAAAGCAGTTCTGTGCTAATAATGTTATGTATTAATGATAAATTCCATTTTCCATTAAAAAATATATAAATTAATGTTAATTTGTGTCAAAAAAGTTTAATGTTATTTTAAACATGTTGTTAATTTATAATTGTCGCTATATTTTATAAAACAGTTTTGTAGAATTCAGTTCCACTGTAGTTTGTAACTATATTCTAATGTTGGTTTGTACTTAATATTAAATGCTATCCTACAAATATAGTTCTATGTTAATTTTTAAAAAAAGCTATATTTTAATTCATAGAAAAGTTTTATATGCATTAGTTTATAAATAAACTACTTTATTTTTAAAATGTCAAAGTTAATGTGGATTTTATGGATATAATTTTGTTGAATTTACAAGAATTTGTGGAAATTATAATATTGGTTCTGTGGAATAAGGTAAATACTAGACTATATTAGAAATTAAAAGATAAATTTGAGCAATTGAGAGTAATTTAAATTAATTTATATATGCTTTGTTTTTACTTTTGAAAGTGTTTTCTGCAAGCTGTCGTATGACGTTTTTCCTGTTGCTGGGGTATTTTTAAGATTTTTTTTTAGGCTGAGGGCTACAGGCTGCTCTGCCAATGCTGTTGCAATGTCGTGTTATGCCTATGTTTGTTTATTTCCCCCTCAACATAAAAACAACATAAGCCTTACTGAGGATTTGATCTGCTGTCCTCAGGCATAGAAACCATTCGGCCATGCTCTCCCCTCCTTTTATTAATTCTAAAATATTTTAGGCAGTTAAATGAAAAATTTTGAAAAATCTTTTGAAGAAATGTTTCTTCTGTGAGACATTTATATGAGATCTTACTGACTTAATTTGACTCTCTTTAAAAAAAGAAATGTTGCTCACAAATAACCACTTCTATTTTTATAATAAAGCTGACAATCCATTTAGGCTTATATTGTTGCCATTCGGCTTATCCATCAAATTGGCTGTTGAAGTCGATGCTGTCCATCAGCTCTATTTACAGAGTTGGAAGACATGTTTTACTGTTTGTTGTCCTCTCTCATTTGAGCAGATGCATGTCTGTCTGATTTAGAATCTGTTGAACAGATGATATTTAAGTCTGTGATGGCCATTTTACAGTATGAATATTGCCACTTGGTTGGCATTAATAAGCTGCTACTGTACTTGGCTTTTGATTTTCTTTGTGATGCATATCTGCCTGAGGATTGACTGCTGTGTGATATTCTGTTTATGATATTTGTCTTCTTGACTTGAGCTATTGTTTGACGTTATCTAATGTATATGTTTCTTTAGGCTGTTATTTTTCTCACAATTTGGTTGTTGACATGACACTTAAATGTTAAGCTCAAATATGAAATCTCTAGCCTGCTTAGTCTTGCCTTTTATCTGTCTGGTATAAGAAACCTTTTTAGTGTCAAGTGCTTTCATTGGCAAAATTTATGCCATCTCATCCTGCTAAGGAAACAGAACTAGCAGAAAACACAAGAGATAGTATTTAAAAATGTATTAGTAAATAACAATTAGTGATTTTTAAATCATATGTTTATATTCTCAAAACTAAACAGCATGTGGTGTGAACATTAAAAAGAAATATTATAAAATATTAAACAACCGTAATTGTTTTTAAAGATACTTAACACAAATGATTCAAAGCATCATTATTTGTTAAGGTGTTGAATCTATTGTACAACATATTGCTCTGGAACAACCTAATTTTTTTTCTATTTTTAGGGAGATAAAGGTGAAAGAGGTGCAATTGGATACCCAGGAGAGGTTGGACGATCTGTAAGTTGATAATTCCTCTATGTTTTTCAAGTGTTGTTTTAATTTTATATCAAATCAATCTCTTGCAATTTTGTTGTGATATGTGTCAGGATAATTGGTGGTGGTGGTGGTGGGGGAGGGGGGGGGGGTGGGGGGAGAAGTTATAAAATAATCATTACAAGTTTGTTGTTGTTGTTTTTTTTTTTTTTTGCCTTCACCTTATTTCTCTAATCTCAAAGGTGGTGCGCATTGCACTATGGTTTTTATTTTGCGCCTGTCAGCCCAGTGCATCCGAGTTCAGCATGCATTTTATGTAAGGGTCTGCTTCCTTCTGCATTTTCTAAGGGTTTGCTTCCCCGGGGTAACGGCCGGTGCTGTGATTGAAATCGAACCCAGCACCTTTGGGTTGTGAGCCATGCCACTTAACCACTAGCCCACGCAGTCCCCAACTCATCGCAAGTGAAGATAGGAACAACATTAGATTTGTGCTGCGAGATATATGATCTCACAAAAATTTAGATTCCTATTTTTGCAGAACCTGCTCTGCCATGCTGAGACAGATAGTGGGAACAATAGTGGGAATAGTGCTATAGAGGATGTAGTCAAAGGTGTAAGTTGGTGTCAGGGAAGTGTGAAATACATAGTAGAAAAGCAAACACTAAAATGATAAAGCAGAAGCAAAAAGAGGAAAACCAACAACATTACAAACTAAAATGTTTTTATGCAAATGTGAGAAGCATAGTAAATAAAAGAGAAGAATTGGAACTGTATGTAGAAGAAGAAAAACCAGATATAATAGCGTTAACAGAATCATGGACATATGAGGAGATTGCAGATAGTGAACTTGAAATTGAAGGATATACAATGTTAAGGAAAGATAGGATAATTGGAGACAAGACTAAGGGAGGTGGCGTTTTGATTATACTGTATAAATTCTGTTAATATAACGATCAAAGATTATTTATCATGTGGTAACAAAAATGAAAATGTATGGGGAGAAATAGAAAGTGGGGGTGAAAAAACAGTGATTGGAGTGTGCTATAGATGTCCATCAAGTCAAAAAGAGGAAGATGAGGAGCTGATTAGTAGCATAGCAAAGGCAAGTAAAGGGAAATTATTATTAATGGGAGATTTCAACTATCCAGAAATAAAATGGGATATGGCAGAAGCACTTGTAGAGTCAAAACCTTTTGTTAAGTGCATAACTGACAATTTTTAAATTCAACATGTAGAAGCAGCCACCACAGGTAAAAACATACTCGACCTAGTTTTTACCACAGAGGAAAATATGATTGAAAACGTTACCGTTAAGGAACTGTTTGGCTCAAGCGATCATCAAATCATCCGTTGGGATCTTATTACAGGGAAAAAAGTAAACATAAACACGCGAACATACGACTACTCTAAGGCAGATGTTTAGAGGATGAAAGAGGCAGCGAACCACATAATCTGGAAAGATATTGTTGTAGGAATAGATGTTGAACAGGAGTGAGAAAGTTTTAAAACAGTTCTAGAAACGCTAAAAGAGGAATGTGTTCCATGAAGGGAGGTAAACCCGAAGCGTAAAAAGTGGATAACTAGATTTGTAGTGAAATGTAGAAGAGCAAAAAATAAAGCATGGAAAAAATATATAGAGGCAGGTAAATCAAAAGAAACATATGTAAAATATTTGGACAAGCAGAACATATCTCAGAAAGCGAATAAAACAGCAAAAATAGACTTTAAAAAAAACTTGCTCAGAGGATCAAGACTGACAGTAAAAGCTTCTTCTCTTATGTTAGAAATAAACAAAGAACGAAAGACAAAGTAGGCCCTCTCATGGACAGTACAGGGAAAATAATAAGTGAGAATAGGGAGGCTGCTAATCTGCTCAATCAGTACTTTGGCACAGTCTTCACAAAGGAGGACTGCTCCGAGATCCCAGAGCCTATAGATATTTTTCAAAGAGACATGGATACAGCGGGATTAAGATCAATCTATATTACAGAGGAAATGGTTTTTAAAAAATTGGAGGGATTGAAAGTGAATAAATGTCCAGGTCAAGATGGTATTCATCCAAAATTGCTGTATGAAATTAGAGACCAACTAGCAAAACCATTGGCTATATTATGTTCTCAATCACTTACAAAAGGGATTGTTCCACGGGATTGGAAAGATGCAGGAGTGATCCCCTTATTCAAAAAAGACAAAAAATCAGATCCGGCAAATTATAGACCGGTGAGTTTAACGAGCATAGTCTGTAAATTGTTAAAGTCAATAATCAAAGAAAACATTGTAATGCATTTAGACAAATTTTATCTAATTAGAAATAGTCAGCATGGGTTAACTAGAGAAAGATCATGTTTAACAAATCTATTAGAATTCATGGAGGAGGTTACTAAAATCATAGATAAAGGGGAGCCAGTGGATGTTATTTATCTAGACTCTGCAAAGGCCTTTGATAGAGTACCTCATCAAAGATTATTTCGAAAGTTAAAATCACATGGAATAGGTGGGGAAGTTGCCAAATGGATTGAAAATTGGTTAACGGGAAGAAGGCAGAGGGTGGGCATAAATAAGGAGTACTCTGAGTGGTGTGAAGTGAAAAGCGGTGTGCCACAGGGCTCGGTTTTGGGACCAATTTTGTTCTTGATATATATAAATGATTTGGACATTGATATGAGATCCATGATTGCGAAATTTGCTGATGACACAAAACTATGCAGTAGTGTCTCATCTAAAGCGGAAGTGGATATATTGATGTCGGATTTAGATCAAATTCGAGAATGGTCTGTAAGCTGGCAAATGGAGTTTAATGTAGATAAATGTACAGTCATCCACATGGGTAGATCCAATATGGAACATAATTACAGAATGGGAGAAAACAATATTAGAAAGATAGATAAGGAAAGGGACTTAGTGGTTATAATAGATCATAAAGGAAAGGTCAGTGAGCAAGTTAAGGTATCAGTGAAAAAGGCAAATGCAATGTTAAGGTATGATAAAAAGAAATATTAAACATAGGAGCAAGGAAGTGATCGTCAAACTGTATAAAGCTTTAGTTAGACCTAGATTGGAGTACTGTGTACAGGTGTGGAGTCCTTATCATAGAGGGGACATAAACATGTTAGAAAGAATACAAAAAAAGAGCGACAAAGATGATAGTGGGATTCCAGAATTACAGTTATGAGGAACGACTCCGAAAAACCGGCCTACAGTGTCTCGAAGAGAGAAGAATTCGTGGTGACTTAATACAGGTTTATAAGATGATCAGAGGAATCGATAAATTAGACTTTAACGAGGTTTTTTAAAATACAGCCACCTACAATAACACGAGGGCATAGCTGCAAGCTGACTAAAGAGAGGTCCAGGTTAGATATTAGGAAATATTTTTTTAGTCAGAGAGTAGTGTCTGCTTGGAATGCATTGCCAGGGGAGGTAGTGGAGGCAGGGACAGAATGCATTTAAGAATAAACTGGATGCGCATAGCTTTTAGAGCAAGGTGATGTAAATGTAACTGGTTGTATACAGACTCTGCAGGGTCTTCTAAACCAGTATAAAGACGTTAAGTTAAGTTAAATCCAATAAGTTTCTACGTTGTCTCTCAACAAATCAAGTGGTCATTTAGTCAGAATGCATTATGACCAGCCTGCATCAAGAGCATATCAAATGCAAGTCTACGGTCCATGAGCAAGAGGCAGACCTTGATGTAGATGGATCATGGGTGTCTCTGACATTCTCAGGAAGTTACACCTAAGGACAGCACAAGTCTCTCACTTGGCATAACAAGAAATCTAAACATTCCACCTCTCTGCAGCACCGTATGACAAGCAGTAGGATAAAAGAAGTAGAAACTCTGCCATACATCAAACACATATGTACAAATTTGACTGTAGGGTCACAGAGTGTTCTGGTTGTTTGGGCAACTTGCTTATTCTAAGTCTCAGCAATACAATTTTGCTTGATGAACTAAGAAACTAGTGTTATTTTTGCGTGTCTGACAGGACGCATCTCCCAGGAGGTGACATCGATGTTAACACTTTCCAGAAACATTTTTAAAAAAGAGTCTTTGTAGCATTTCTTCTGTACCATGATGAACAGCTAGCTGTTCTTAGCTTATCGTACAGCAGCTGGTTTAGGATACGCCTGTCTGACATTCAGCCAACGTGTCCTGACCACCATATCTGGGCTCGCTGTAGAAGTGTATAGATGCTCAACAAATTAGACCTGTTGAAGATTTCAGAGTTAGGTACTCTATGAAATAAGCACATAAGCAGTGTAATGTATATACTTTATGCAGTTAGAAGATAAATCAAATGTTAAGAGATTCTGTGAGAATTCAAGAATGGAAAGTATTCCTACATCAATTATTCTCAAAAGTGTGCATCAGACATAATTTGCAACATTGGTACAGAGCCAGTTATGACATAATCAGTTAGAAGAACAGAGCCAGTTATGGCAGAGTCAGTTTGAACAGAGACAGTTAGAACAGAGCCAGTTTTGACAGAGACAGATATGGCAGAGTCAGTTATGACAAAGTTAGTTAGAACAGAGTTACAAAGAAGCAAAGTCACGTTGAAAATCATAAATGCTGAAGTGAAACAGAATAATGTGATTTATAGAACTAAGACTAAGATCAATATCCATTATTGGTGCAGTATTCTTATTGTGGACAGCAAATAACCACTTGTGCAATATTCTTATTATGGGCAGGGAATAACCACTTGTGCAATATTTTTATTGTGGGAAGCGAATAACCACTAGTGCAATATTCCTATTATGGGTTATTTTGCACCCTAAACAAAGCAAATTTTTACATCTCCAAAAAATTACAAATGCTCACATGAGTTCTTGTGGTATTACGTATCCAGGACATTTTGTTAACTAACAAGAATACATTTTCTTTTCATAGCAACATTTATCACTGAATTGTAAAAACAAATATAAAAATACGCACAGAAGGATAAATAACTAATACAATTTATACATTTTTAATAAGACTATATTTATTTATATTTCATAGCACGATTATGGTATTTATCTTAAAAAAAAATATGTAAATTTTCAACTGAATTTTTAACCAGGGTTCTAAAATTTAATTTTTTTAAAACTTAGTGCATACCTCTGAGATCTGCATCTTTGAAAGATGCTTAGTTGAGGTGGAAAAACAATATGTAAGAGTAATTATAACTTTGGTTGCAGCTGTTTTGAAATCAACAAAGCAATCAATATACATACTGGTAACAATAAACTAACTCAGAAAAAAAATTTACAAAACAGTTTGTGTCAATGTACATGTTTATGTCAAATAATTGGAAAGAGATGGGCAGAAAGATTTTTTGAGAAAAGACAAATTAGAAACTGGTCTGCCAAAGACAGATGTGTTGGACTGAAAGGTGCGAATATCACAGTCAATCTGTAAACTAGCAACACAAAGCATTCTGTTATCCAAACTACATCCTTCTACTTGCAAAGTCCTGTTCAGGGTTTGGTAGTGGGGGATTGAAAACAAATGCAGAAGAAGAAGAAGAAAGGAACTGGTGGTGAACATTAAATTGGATAGATAGAACACAAGCTAGAAATGAATTGCTCAGTTTTGTAGCATAGATAGAACACAAGCTAGAAATGAATTGCTCAGTTTTGTAGCATAGATAGAACACAAGCTAGAAATGAATTGCTCAGTTTTGTAGCATAGATAGAACACAAGCTAGAAATGAATTGCTCAGTTTTGTAGCATAGATAGAAGACATGCTAGAAATGAATTGCTCAGTTTTGTAGCATAGATAGAAGACATGCAGCTAAGAGACTATCTCAATATTAAAGAGGGTAAGGCATGGATAGATAAAACAAATGCTACATAGAGAATATGCCAGTATTGTTAGATAGATAAAACAGATGCTACATAGAAAATATGTTAGTATTGTTGCACAGATAAAACATTTGCTACGTAGAGAATATACCAGTATTGTTGGACAGATAAAACAGATGCTACATATGTCTGCCAAACCAGATATGGTGGGATTCTTCTTCGTTCATTCTCAATCTCCCACTACCAAATCATTAAAAAGGGCTTTGCAAGAAGCAGGATGTTGTTCGGAGAATGGAATGTGTTATGTGTCAAAGTTTACAGCTTGACTACAACATTTGCACCTTTTGGTCCCGCACATCCAACTTCAGCAGGCATTATTGAGTACTGGGTTAGTCTTCCCTAATCAACCTCTTTTTTAGCCAGTCTGCACTGTTGCAGTTTGTTATTCAGGATCACCGTGCAGAGGGGTCTTGGCAGCTCTGGTTTGCTGGCATTGACGCTAGAAGCCAGCTCATGCACTGCTCAGCGTCTTGATCCCTGGTGGGATTCATACCCCGTGCGTTGGGATTGTGAAATCCAGCCAGTTTTACCCTTAGACCTTACTGCCTCAGGACAAATAGAACATATGCTATTTAGAGAAAGTCCCAGTAGTACTAGACATGTATTGGGTGGAACTCACAGAACAAAGAATGAAGAGCAGGACTGCTCAAACTGAGATGAATGACCTTAGATTGATTTAAATGAACTAATAGAAAACGAAACAGCTAATTCAGAACTGTTTCAGTTGATATTTGCAGCAAAGACCTGATAATCTACAGGGAGTTGAGGAATAATCATCTCCATCATTATCTTCATCGTTATTATCTCCATCATAATGAGTAAAGAAATGTATTTTGTTTTGTTAGTTGTTCCATATGTCATGCATGTACACTAACAAGTACTAATTACCTTTAATTTATTTAGGGTCCTGGAGGACAGGCAGGTTTGACTGGAGAGAAAGGTGTTCCTGGAATTGCTGGACCAAGAGTAAGTAACCATAACAGTTTAAATTGATTACTCTATAATCCAAAATACCTTAACAGTTGATCAATTACACTTTATTCAATATACAAGGGTCTTATCATAAGTCTTTACCCTGACTTTGAAGGAGTAGAAGGAGAAAGTTGAAATTTGGCACATATGTAGCTCATTAAATTTGTACTGGACTTGAGAAGTATGAATTTCCCTCCTAGACGGGTTTACCAGGTATGGTGCATGGCGCAACACACCTTATTGACCGGGTCTGCTATTCTAATGGTTTGTCAGAACAATGGAGAAATCAGAGGCCAGAACAGTGATACAATTTTTTATGTTTCAGGGAAAAACACCTACAGAAATACACAGGGAGATGGAACCAGTATTGTTCTTTGTATGATTCTGTAAAAATCTGATAACTTAACTTAACGACTTTATACTGATTTAGAAGACTCTGCAGAGCCTATATACAACCAGTTGTGATGTAGGCAGTTTAAGTGTGACCGTTCATATGTTGATGATCTTCCAAGATAAGGAAGACCATCCTCAGAGTGCAGCGATGAAAATGTTGCAAGAGTAAAGAAAATTATTGACCAGGATAGGAAAATGACAATTGCAGAGATATCTAGGTCAGCAAAATTGAATGAAAGTACAGTTTTTCTAATTTACACAACAGACTGAACGTGAGAAAAGTGTGTGCCCGCTGGGTCCCGCATCTGTTGACATGTGAACAGAAACAAACGATGGTTGATTGCTGTGGCCAGTTGCTCAAAATGTGTTGGTCGAAAAACATGTTGCCGACCATCGTGACAGTAGATGAGACTTGGATTCACCATTATGATTCAGATTTTTTTCTTTTCCCTAAACTTAAAAAACAACTGAAAGGAAATCATTTTGACAGTGACGAAGATGTCACATTGGCTTGTGATAACTGGTTTACGACAGTGACGAAGATGTCAGACTGGATTGTGATAACTGGTTTACGACAGTGACGAAGATGTCAGACTGGCTTGTGATAACTGGTTTAGTTAAAAAAATAGGTTATTTTATTCTGAAGGTCTTTTCAAGGTCACACAGAGATGGCAGAAATGTATAAATTTGGGTGGTGGCTACATTGAGAATGAATAAGCACTGTGCCAAATTTCAACTTTCTTCTCCTACTCCTTCATGGTCACGGCAAAGACTTATGGCAAGCCCCTTGTACCTTAACAGTTGATATTTATTATACTTTTATCCAATATACCTTAACAGTTGATATCTATTACACTTTTATCCAATATACCTTAACAGTTGATATTTATTACACTTTTATCCAATATACCATAACAGTTTAAAATGATTACACTATAATCCAAAAATACCTTAACAGTTGAGCTTTGTTATGATATAGTAGAGAATATGGTGCTGAGATGTTGAAAATAACAAAATCACTGGAGGATAAATTGAGAGTAACCTAGGCCTCCCTGAGAGACACTTGGTCGAAATGACTCTCCGGAACAAATGTATGCAAAGTCTCCACAATTCTGACATAATAAGACAACTGTCTCTGGTGAATGATGCAGTAATCCATGCAGACAAAGCAAAATATAAATGGACAGGTCACATGTTATGACGAAACGATGGTTGATGGAGCACGGCAATGACAGTCTGGTACCCTCAAGGTCAGGAAAAACCTCCAATGTTTTGGTCAGACTCCCTTGCTGTACGCTACAACATTTAAGATGCCTCTAGAGGAGTACTGACCACACGCTGGATTTTTTTGGCCTTAGACTGGGTCCACTGGAGACGAAGTTTGGACCCTTAGCTTCGCTGAGAAATGGGTCATCAAGATGGTTGAGAATATAGTGATGATGTATTTCTCCATGGTAAAATATACAGTGATTATTTACTTTCCTGTAATCTGTAATTAAAAAGGACAACAACAATTGATTTGTATTTTTCTGTAGTCTAATATGGTTGCAAAATGGAGTTTTATAATATGGGTTATTTTTATAAGCTAAAATATAGGTTAATATATAGGAAATAAAATGCGGATTAAGATGAAAAATTAAAAATATGAGTTATAGCTATTTTATTATAAAATGCAGTTTAAGCTATATAATATAAAATGTGGGTTAAGCTTATATGAAATAAAATGTGGGCAAAGCTATATAATATAAAAGGGTGGTTAAGCTATATTAGGCCTATATAAAATGATGGTTAAGCTATATCATATAAAATGGGGGTTAAGCTATATTATATAAAATGGGGGCTAAGCTATATTATATAAAATGGGGGTTAAGCTATATAATATAAAATGTGGGTTAAGCTATATGAAATGAAATGTGGATATGGCTATTTTATATGAAATGTGCATATAGCTATATGAAATGGAATGTTGTTAAGCTATATGAAATGAAATGTTGTTAATCTATATGATATAAAATGTAAGCTAAGCTATATGATATAAAATGTAGGTTATATGCTATACAATATTGGTCAAACTAAATGATATAAAATGCTTTTAGTAATATGAAAAGAAGGTTGTAGTGTAGAATATGAAATATTGGTCAAATTATTTCATGTGAAAAGTAAATGAAGCTTTATTATTTTAAACAGATTAAGTTCTTTGCTAGGAAAGTGGTGAATGTTTTTAATACAAATATATAGGAAACAATTTCTGTGCACCTTTTACATATATTTCAAATAATGTCTTCTGTTCTCAGGGCAAGCAAGGCTTTTCTGGGCTATCTGGACTTCCAGGGCCAAAGGTTTGTTTTTGGTATTTAAACTAACAAATTTATGAGAGGTTTTCTTTCAAAGTATGGCATTAGATAACAATTTGAGCTTTATCTTTGAGATATTATTTTAAAGAAAAGAATGATACGATTCCAAGTGCTTATCAATCATTATTCTTTCCTTTATCTTTTTATTTGCTTCACCTATAGCATGGACCTATCCACCAATGAAGTTTACCTCTTTGTGGTCATTTCTGTAGCACTTTCTTTTACATGAAAAGGTTGGCAGTCCCATGCACAACCCTTCTACTTGTCTTTGTCAACATTATTAGTTAGGTGCATTGATATCCTCCTTTCCTCTCTACTAAGTCTGGGATCAGAGCAGAGTGAGAACATCTGTACAAATAATAGTTGTCCATCACAAGTGATGAAGACCACTCTCTTTGTTCAGCCGTGTGGACAAGTCGTATCTCTTTGCTGTGTCCGCTGTAATGGGTGACTTGCGCGGTGATTTGGATTAAAGTGAGGAAGAAACTGCGCCTTTTGTCAACCTCACTCACAGAGCCTAAGCTATCTTTTGCCAGTGGCAAGACATTCATCGAGACGACTGGAGATAGCATAGGATGCAGATTTTGCCTCAGGGTTACCACAGAAGCCTTTCCGTAAACATGTAACCCGCAGGGTAGAAAGGTGGGAAGGCATCTAACGCAGTTTGTCGTGCCTTTTCGATAACCACAAGAGGTCGTATGGACAACACTCATCGTGTGAGTGGGTCTGGCATCTCTCCCCAGCTGTATTCAGCTCATCATAGTAGCATCTAAAATTCCCACACGCCGAATTCGTGAAGGTGAACCGGCAGAACTAACCCGTGAAATACGACACAGGTATAAGCGTAGTGCCATTCAGCCGGCGTCCAGACCAGGATAAACGGATGAAAGAAATCACAAAAAAAAGAACGAAATAACAAGTCCAGACGGAAAACAATACCATGTTTCCGTGAACACAAGTGTAAGTCGTCGACTAGTGTGAATTCCAGGCAAATCCAGGGTCTGGCGGCATCCATAATGATCCAAAACAGTAGAGAAATGTAGACTCGCAGCCAGTTATGGCGCCATCTTTGCCAGATAATCTGTACAATTAGCTAATGATTAATTGACAGACTTACTTTTAGTTCTGAAGGAGTTAACATTTCAATCAACCAAAGCATATCAACTCCCTCTAGGGAACATGTCTTCCACAAATACATGCCAAGTCATCCTATCCTGGGCCATCCATTACAACTCAGTCTGTGTTTTTGCCATTTCCTCAATGGTTGTCTAAAGATCTCTTTTCTCTGTGTGTTTTGGTCTGTGAATTGCGTTAACTTTAACGACTTGTATTGCTCATATTAGAAAAGACTGACAAGAGACAAGAACCTGACTGTTTAATCATTTAGAAAAGTTGGGAAACATACTACAGAGACTGGCTAACCTGGATGATAAGGTGGTGTACATATTAGCAAAGGCAAGTGCAGCATTTTAGTGATTACATTCTACAGTTAAGGCATTCAGACGCATGAGTTTAAAGACTAAGCTGAAGGCCTTTCATGCTGCCATTCTCCCTAACCTACTTTATGCCTGCAAGAGACGGACTGTATGTACTCGGCTGGTCAGGAAATTAAATCACTTCTGCACAGCTTGTCTGCACCACCTACTTTATATTTGCTGGCAGGAGAGGATTCCAGATACAGAGGTCCTGTTTAGAGCAAACAGGCTTAGCGTCAATGTTATGGTCCAAAACTTAACTTAACTTAACGTCTATATACTGGTTAAGAAGACTCTGCAGAGTCTGTATACAACCAGTTTCATTTACACCACCTTGCTCTAAAAGCTATGTACATCCAATTAGCGTTTCTAGAACTGTTTATAAAACTCTCCCATTCCTGTTTAACATCTGTTCCTCTGACAATATCTTTCCACATTTTGTGGTTCGCTGCCTCGTTCATCCTCTTAACATCTGCCTTAGAGTAGTCGTATGTTCGCATGTTTACTTCTTTTCTTGCAATAAATTCCCAGCGGATGATTTGATGGTCAATTGAGCCAAACAGTTTCTCAGTTTAGGTGAGAGGAACATCTTGTCCATATGATAAATGAGGGACCTTTGAAGAAGCTCTTGATTGGTTAGCCAAGGGAAGTTGAAGCTCTTGATTGGTGAGCTAAGGCAAGTTGAAGAAGCTCTTGATTGGTGAACTAAGGAAAGTTGAAGCTCTTGATTGGTGAGCTAAGGCAAGTTGAAGAAGCTCTTGATTGGTGAGCTAAGGGAAGTTGAAGAAGCTCTTGATTGGTGAGCTAAGGGAAGTTGAAGAAGCTCTTGCTTGGTGAACTAAGGAAAGTTGAAGCTCTTGATTGGTGAGCTAAGGGAAGTTGAAGCTCTTGATTGGTGAGCTAAGGAAAGTTGAAGCTCTTGATTGGTGAGCTAAGGGAAGTTGAAGCTCTTGATTGGTGAGCTAAGGGAAGTTGAAGCTCTTGATTGGTGAGCTAAGGGAAGTTGAAGCTCTTGATTGGTGAGCTAAGGGAAGTTGAAGCTCTTGATTGGTGAGCTAAGGGAAGTTGAAGATTTTGATTGGTGAGCTAAGGGAAGTTGAAGAGGACAATCTAAAATGTGCTCTGACAGTCTGAAAGAGTCTCTGAAGAGCTGTCAAATCAACATAACTACATGGGAAAATCTAGCACACAACTCTCAACTTGGATATGTGTAGTCATAAAGGGGAAAGCACTATTTGCATCCCTTGACAGTCAAGCAGTTAGAAAGTCTCAAGATAACTGTCTGTAGATGTTGTGTGGCCGAACTTTTCATGCACACATTGGCAGGATTAGCCACATGAGTGCACCCATAATCTGAAAATTGGTGTGTAAATAGTGACAGGAGTGGTGTGTAAATAGTGACAGGAGTGGTGTGTAAATAGTGACAGGAGTGATGTTTATGGTCTTCATCAATGACGATGGACAGATATAGATATAAATAAGTGACTTGTACTTGTCATTTAGCTACCATATCAAAGAACACTAGCAGTAAAGAGAGTTAGAATTTTGTTTTCTTGTATCCAATAAGCAATATGTGTAGAACAAATATTATTCAGTTACTTGAACTTGTAAATTGAATACATTAGGGAGATCGTGGTATAGATGGAATCCCAGGCGTTCCAGGCTTGTTTGGTATGAAGGGAAATCGAGGCTCTTCTGGTGTGGATGGACCACTGGGACCTGCTGGACCACAAGGTTATCCTGGTGTAAGTATTTTGAAAATTATGCATGTGCAAACATTCAACACAACACATTTATTGCATTCTCACTGTTATTGCTCATATTTGAATCATCTTGAATACAATTCACAAAATTTCTTTTTTCTCATGTCTTTTTTAACATGTAAAATAACAATGTAGCAGAATTCTGCCAGTACTAAACTTTGTCCTGTTCGTCATTGTTCTATGCCATACTTATTTGTTGTTACAAATACAATCTTAACATGCTTACATTACTTGTCTCTTAGTCTGGTGACTTGAACTCAAACCTCAGTAAGGCATAATTTATTTCTATTGGGCTAAAATAAAAATCTAGCCAACGTGCTCTAATATGACTTTTGAGAAAACGTTCTCTCGTCATCAGCTCTCTAAAATCACCAACATACCCCAGCAATCTAGACAAAAAAAAATCTTGAGTAAAAAAAGTATAATAGTTGCAGAAGACAGGTGTGTCATGAGAAAGGTGCAAATATTGCAGTCCTGTAAACTAGCGATACAACGCGTTCCATTCTCCAGACTACATCCTGCTACTTGCAAAGCCCTGTTCAGGGCTTGGTAGCAGGAGATTGAGAACGAACGCAGAAGAAAAAGAAGATAGTTTAATAATGATAGCCTTGACTCTATTCCTTGTTGTTTTTGACTGTGAGTCTTCCGTTCTCTGTCTCTTAGTTGCTCCTTCTCTTGTCAGAAGTGTGTTGACTATTTAAGTGTCTAGAACAGAGAAGAATTCAAGGTGGTTTAATACAAGCTTGTAAGATAATCAAGGAAATGGACAAATTTAGACTATATAGTTTTTCAAAGTACAACTAGCTACAAGAATAAGAGGACAAAGCTTCAAATTGTTTAAAGAAAGATCCAGATTGGAAATTAGGAAATATTTTTTTAGTCAGAGAGTAGTAAATGCTTGTAATGCATTGCCACATGATGTGGTGGAGGCAGGGTCAGTTAATGCATTAAAAACAAAATAGTGTGCTCACAGTTATTTTTAGTATTGATAGAGTGGACCATAAATGCCAAAAAAACAGAGGTTATGTACCAACCAGCACCAGGCATGCCGTACACAAAATCAGAGACTACAGTCAGCGGGCAGATGTTGAATGCCGTAGACAAATTCACATATCTGGGCAGCACGCTGTCGAGATCTGTCAGCCTAGACGATGAGGTGGCAAGCAGAATAGCAAAGGCCAGCACAGCCTTTGGTAGAATGCGCTCGATGGTCTGGGCACGTCGTGGCATCAGCGTCAAGACCAAACTCAAAGTCTACCGTGCAACCATCATTCCAATCCTACTATACGCTTGCGAAAGCTGGACTGTATACTCTGGACATGCAAGGAGGTTAAACCACTTCCACACAGTTGCCTGAGGCGAATATTCCACATCCGATGGCAAGATCGTGTCACTGACATCGAGGTTCTCTCGAGGGCTAACATGCCCAGCATCCATGCACTGCTAGAAAAAGCACGACTAGGATGGGCCGGACGCCTCGTCCGTATGTCAGACGAGCGGCTCCCAAAGAAGCTTCTCTACGGCGAGCTGAAAGAGGGATGGCGCGAGAGAGGTCGCCCAAAGAAACGTTTTAAAGACGGTCTGAAGGACTCACTAAAAAGTTGCCAGATAGACATTGACACCTGGGAATGTCTTGCGGAAGACAGATCTGACTGGAGAAGCGCAGTCAAATCGGGTGTAGCTGCCGGTGAAGACGACCGTGTTGTGAAAGCCCAGAGCAGACGTGAGACGCGGAAATCCCGAGCAGCGGGAACACCATCCCCTTCTACAAACCTCGTGTGCCCAATATGTAGCAGATGTTTTCGTGCTCGCATTGGCCTGTTCAGCGACATGCGCACCCACACCCAACAGGGAAATCTGTGACAAGGATGATGTCGGTGGTCCTCATCGACAACGATGGACAGCTAGTTTTAGAGTGGAATAAACTGGTTATTTATATAAAGACTCAGTAGAACCTTCTAAACCAGTAAAATTAAGTTTAGTTCAGTCATTTTATTGTTCCTTTTTTTTTCCTTCTGTTTATTTTTATTTATTCGCCATGGCCAAACTATTTTCAATCTGTTTCTTGAATTACAATTTTGACAGTGAATTTCAGTTAATTAATGTGGTTCTTTATTTGTTCTCATTTCCCATCATCATGATTTCTTTTATTGAACCATCACTACAGATGAACTTGTTGTTGAAATCCTTTATAACAAATCAATAAGAACTGTGCAATAGTTCATTAGTTATTGGTCCGCTTTTACCCTGATGGGCATTGTGGGTAGCCTTATTGACCTCTGACATTGTCAATTCATGCTGCTGGAGAATTGCCTACCCGTGTTGCTGGAGAATCGTCTTAGTCGTCTATCCACCTTCCCCTCGGTTGCCTACTTGCTTGGAAATCAGACCATCGGGCGTTGTAAGCTTGTAGAGGAAGTTGATAAGGGGACATTTTCATGTGATGACTGAACCACCGCTACTTCTTTCTAGTCATGTATTCATCACATGGGATGGCACTAACCCTTTTGAAAATATTCCTTATTCCTCAATCTGTTTCTTCTGGAGACTGTGGCGGCCATTCACAGACATCTCAATTTTCATGTGGACTTTCTGGTATTTCTCTGGATATCTGGGTAGTAGAGATTGGATGTCAGTGTACAGTTTCGTGCACGCTAAAAATACCTCGGCAGTTGGAAATAGAAAAGAGTAAGCTTAATGGCCGCTGCCTGGGCAAAATTCAAAATTATAATAAAAATCTACCCAATCTATTACGGGATTCTCACCAGTGTTACGGAGTTCATGTATTGCGCTGAGATTCTCCAGAAACATAGAGAAGAACAAAGCACATGGGTTAAACCGTACGCAATGACGTTGATTCTTCGTCTAAATAAAACTAAACTAAACTATGTATGACTGGTGAGTTACAAGAACCATCAGCATGTATGACTTATTTTTGCCATAGACTGAAGGCGAGTGAGCACCTGTGGGTAAAGTGATTTTATTTATGCTAACTAGTTATCCAATATTGACAAAACGTCAAGGGAAAAACAGTACTTTTATAAAAAGGAAAGGAAACCACACAAACTGGGGAATTTTCAAACGCGACAGATTTGTGCATCGATACAGGGTTGGTAGGAAACCCATTCAGGGATGGCAGTGTTGATTGTTGCTTGATAAAGTTCATTCCATGTGTACAAAATTCATTATTTTAGCTCAGTGATGTTTATTATCTTTGAGCAAGACACTTTTTGTGCCATTAGGTACCAAATTGTAGTCAACATGATTTAGGGACTGTTCAGTGGCCAGTGATGGAGGTATAAAAACAGGATTCTCACATTAAAGAAAAACATAGAATGTCTTCTGGAATGGACGCCATTTTGGTGCAGATGAATCTTAAATGATGGCATCATCCAAAATCACGTGAACGTAGGCAATTTAAAAAGAAAGAGAACTACAACTAAACTAAACCAGAAAGTGCTGAGTTCGATCTCCATCACAGCACCGGCCATTACCCTGGGGAAGCAAACCCTTAGAAAATGCAGAAGGAAGCAGACTCTTACATAAAATGCATGCTGAATTCAGATGCACTGGGCTGACAAGCGCAAAATAAAAACCACAGTGCAACACACGCCGCCTTGGTGAATGAAGAAATAAGGAGAACGCAAAAAAAAAATGTTCTCTATATGATATATTATATATTTCCTGAGTGGTCTGCTGGGTCTTTGTGTATGACAAGGATATTACCTTTGTCCTACAAAGAACATGTCATAAGAGGTGACTGACTATGTGACATGGCATAACACCGGCCATGGTAGGTGGTTTGTTAAGAGCAGCAAAGATGGCACCTAGCAGGCTGCAAGTCTACTTTTCTCTAGTGTTTGAGTCTATTAAGATAGACTCACACATTGGTTAACCACCCTCTGTTGCACTTGTCCTGATGCAGCAGAGTAATAAGCTGCTCGAGCTGCCTAAGGCGGATGTGTCGAACCGAAAAGTGCAAATATCGCAGTCAAGCTGTAAACTTGCGACACAACGCACTCCATTCTCCAGACTACATCTTGCTACTTGCAAAACCCTGTTCAGAACTAGGTAGCAAAAGTTTGAGATTGAAGAAGAAGAAAAAGCTGCTCGAGCCTAGCTTGCTGAGTAGGAAATCCTCATCCCTACATCCATGTCACGCCAGAGCTGGGCATTTGCCCCTGTGGAAGTACAGGTTGACTAAGATTATGACTAAGATTTATAAATATATATATTTGTTAGGCATTTCATTATTTACTTTTCTGTTACTGGTGACAGGGAAAGGGAGCAGTTGGTTTACCAGGACCTCCAGGGTTCAAAGGTCAGGCAGGGTTTGCTGGATTGGACGGGGAGCTAGGTTTGCCTGGTCTTAGGGGAGAGCGCGGTGATGTTGGTCCATCAGGTAACCCTGGTATTCCTGGACCGCCAGGGGCTGATGGTCGTGATGGACCCATTGGAGACAAAGGTGATCGTGGAACAAGTGGTGAGTTGCATGCCTTGCTGAGGTTTCTAATTTCAGTACCCTTACCTCAAACTTGAATGGCAGAAGAGTTTAGGTCGCAAGAAAATAACTGCTCAGAAAATTATCTTTCAGCTTCCGTGAGTAGATATGAATTTCTGCTGAACCATCAGCAAGAGAGTGACTACACTGATCAGATGCTGAAATGTGAATCAGACATGAATCAGTTCATGATTATTAAAATTTTGGATGACAAGACAGCAAAGAAGGAACTAGTTTGTAACATCATAAAACTAAGCTCTCAAAGAATTAGGTTTTTCACACTTCCTCCCAGACAGCAGTACCTGCTAAGGGACAACCTTAACTTTACAATTAAACATTAAAATACAAACTAGCAAAATCTGTGCAGAAGATCTGCTTGTCGGTTTAATTGTACAATATGAAAAAAACAACATATAGGAGCTATCAATGGCTGAGACGATAGCCAATGAGGAAGAATGGATCCACGCTGGCGATAGAAGAATAGAGTACCAGACAGTTATCATAACCATAGGCAAGGAATGCAGAGAACGGGAAAGCAGAGCTAGAGGTGAATCACGCAGGAGAATGATGCCACCATATACACCGACGGATCAGTGCTGCGGAGTGAAACATTAGGCTGAGGCTTCTCGGCTAGAGTGAGAGGACAGGTTGTTTCTGAGCGCAGTAGAGCATACATGTCAACAACCTCCAGTTTGAGAATGGAAACGGAATCAGTGATCACAGCAGTGAAATAGATATCTGAAACTTCTATAACAAGGGCAGTCATCGTGACAGACGCGCAAGCCATACTTCAGAAAGTACAGAAGGGATAACTTAGGTACGAATGGATAGCAGCTGTTAAGGCCTCAAACCTCCAGGGGTTGACATGGGTTTACTGTCCTGTTCATGCCGGGGTTCAGGGCAATGAAAGAGCTGACATCATAGCTTCACAAGCTTCCATCATGGGCACATTAATGACCGCCTTTTAGATGAGGATACCACAATAGACGAAGCAGCAATCCACAGGCTGTAAGGTTTCGACATTAAACAAGGTTTGAGCGGAGTATGGCGCATGAGAGGATAGAGCTGGAGAGTCTACAAATAGCGAGCTACAAGGACCATCAGCATCCATACCCTACACCATTTGCTGAGAGAGAGAGAGACTGAGCACCTATGGGTATGCCCGGAGTGCAGTGATTTAGATTCTTAGACACAGAAACAGAATGGGTATACATGTGACATTTCTATGATGACAAGTGAACATCTGAGGAAATATGTGAAATTTCTATGATGACAAGAGAACATCTGAGTGAAAATGTGACATTTCTATGATGACATGAGAACATCTGAGGGAAAATGTGACATTTCTATAATGACCAATGAACATCTGGGTGCAAATGTGACACTTCTAAAAGGACCAGTGAACATCTGGGTGTAAATGTGATGTGACATTTCTATAATGATTGGTAAACATCTGTTGTTGTATTGTTTTTGTCCAGCTGCACTTGAGCATTTCTCTTTGGCTTCATGTAGAGTTGTGTATATGTGGACTTCCTACTAATTATGAGCAGAATCAGAAAGTGACTCTTAGTAAATGGATAAGGGAGCTGCCTGGCACCCAAAAACACAGAATCTAAAATTCATTGTGCTCATTACCTACCACCAGTTACCTACTGGTCACACCAAGCTCTCCTTGGTTTGAAACAATTGACTCTCAGAGTAATTGGATTGTCTTCACATTCAGCACTGCTGTGTCTCCACAATTGGTTCTAATTGCCAGGAGGCAGCACATGTTGCCTGCTTCACCCCAGATCTGTACAGCATTATTTCTTCTTCTTCCTAGCCACAATGGATGCTAACTGTACTAGTGTATCAGAGTTTAAGATCACATATTACTTCTCAATGGTGCTTTGGTGCTGATACAGGGATACTAACAAAATCATTAGGGGACAAATTGAGAGTGACCCAGGCCTCCCTTGAGAGACGCTTGATCAGAATCACTCTCCGGAACCAATGTATGCAAAGTCTCCACAATTCTGATATAAGACAATTGTCCCTGGTGAATGATGCAATATCTATGCAGACAAGGTCTTCTGCAGGGTCTTCTAAACCAGTATAAAGACGTTAAGTTAAGTTAAGTTAAGGTAAAACATAGATGGGCAGGTCACATGTTATGACAAAATGATGGTCGGTGGAGCACGACGACAGCAGTCTGGTACCCACGAGACATGAACAGACTGCGGAGAAGACCCCCAATGCATTGGTCAGATTCCCTTGCTGCACACTGCAACATCCGAGATGCCTCTAGAGGAGCCCTTACCACGCACTCAACTTTGATGGCCCAAGATAGGGTTTGCTGGAGACGAAGTTGGGACCTGCAGCTATGCTAAGGAATGGGTCATCAAGATCAAGATGATGTTGCTGAAACATGGACACTTACAAAAGTAAGAAGAACAAACTGCATGTGACACAGACCTCTCTTGAAAGATGCATGGTCAACCCTACTTTCTGCAAACAGTGCACGCAGAACCTCCACACTTCTGACCTGCACAATTATCATAGCGAGCAATGAAGTTGTTCACACAAACAAGGCAGAACATTGCTTGGCAGGTCACATACTCAGAAGAAAATATGAAGGTTAAAGCAGTCTGGTACACTCGAGACAGAAAAAAACAACTGAGTAGACCTCTGAAGCATTAGTTGACTCCCTTGCACTCCACTACAGCATCCACAATACTTTGAAAAGAAAGCTTATTATCCACTGTATCTCTATAATCCAGACAAAGTTAGGACCTTCAGCAGTACAACCCTCACTGAGGAATGGGTCATGAATTAATCAAGCAACTACCTCCCATCTCCATTGTTTTTATTGTTTTGAACCCTGAAGACTAACATTCCTAGTTATAAATGCCTCTAGGCTCTTCACTGTTTACTTCAGTCTTCATGTAAACTCAGATGTTTTATATGCATGTTCAATTAATAAATATTAAAGCACTGAAATTGGTACAAAATTGTGTACAAATCTCTATAAGGATTCCCTGGATTGGATGGACGCCCTGGTATTCCAGGCAGAGAAGGACCAATAGGAGAGACTGGCGCTAAAGGGGAGCCAGGCATTTTAATTCCTGGTTCTCGAGGTCTTCCTGGTCTGGATGGTGTAGATGGTATCCCTGGCAGAAAAGGTGAAGCTGGTCCATTTGGATTTCCTGGTTTACCGGGTAATTCAACAAAAGGAACATCAGGCCCCCCTGGAGAGAAGGGAAACAAGGGTTCACAAGGCTTTGAAGGTCTACCTGGACGTGATGGACGGCCTGGTATCCCTGGATTTAAAGGTAGGCTATTTATATTTACCAAAAATGATTTCGATTAACAGAAACAATAGGTATGAGATAAAAGTAAAGTTGTTGTTATTTAATGCCCACAATAAGAATGTCTACTCTTTTGTACGTCCTGAAAAGGGCAATATGTGGTCGGTTGTTGTAGCTTTCCTCACATCCCAAGCATGCTGATGAAGGTGGACTATGGTCCTCCAGGTGGTTATGCTATGCTTGGTTTCATCTGCGTGACGATCACAACTAAGGGGATCATGTCGATCCACATCTCATCAGCCAGACTGCCTTGAAGAGAGGGATCGTGGTCAGTATATTGTACCTGACCCTGACACAACTTCATGGTTACTATATTGTGCTTGACCCTGATCCAGCGTCCTGGTCAGTGTGTTGTGTCTGACTGGACTAGCGTCTCAGTTCCCCATTAAAGTAAAGAAAAAGCTTGAAAGAATATCATCTGTTCCTAGAAGTTGAAATAAAGTATCCTGAAAGTCTAGATCTCTTTCACAGACTTTATTGTTTATTTATTGTTCTGTCCAACTTTTGTTAATATTTGTAACTTGTCCATCTGTGCTTTTAAAATTGTTATAAATGTAAACTCATCAAATTGGTACTAGGACAAAGTGCATTCTTGTGCATTTTTTAAAACTGTTATTTAAACAATTTTGTGTCTCACCCCTACATGAGATGAATTCATAGTCGCTTGTCTAGTATCTTCATTATAATAATAACTATAATAAATAATTCATCCATCATCGTCAATGAGGACCACCAACTTCATCACATGTCATAATGCAGCCTTGAGTATATGTGTGTGCTCATGACTTGTCAAGCCAATTCGAGCCTGGAAAAGTCTATGACATGACTGGCAAACAAAGTCAGCAGTTGTCTCTCCTATTTTCTCTTCTCTGGACTTCCTTATTGCAGGTCTATCCTGAGCTGCCTGGATACAGAGACCCTCGCTGAATTCAACGCCGTCTGTGACCATGCTCTTCCATGTTGAGCCAGGTTCTCCCAGGCGTTAATGTCTATTTGACAGCACTTAAGAGACTCCTTCAGACTGTCCTTGAAAACTTTTTTCATTATAGAGCAGTACGTATTAACATAACCTTAGGCAAGGAATGCAGAGAACGGAGTAGCAAGAGAGCTGAGCATGAGGTAAATCAGCTGATAACTGAGAACACCTAGGAGAATGACACTGTCATATACACCGACGAGTCAGTCGTGCGCAGTCGGACATCAGGCTGGGGTTTCTTGGCTAGAGTGAGAGGAGAGGTCGTTACTGAGCACAGTAAGGCATACATGTCAACAACCTCCATTATGAGAATGGAGACGGAAGCAGTGACCTCAACACTGAAATGGATATCTGAGACTTCTTTAACAAAGGCAGTCATCGAGACAGACGCGCAAGCCAAACTTCAGAAAGTACAGAAGGGATGGCTTAGGTATGAGTGGATAGCTGCTGTTGAGGTCTCAAACCTCCAGACGTAGACCTGGATCTACTGTCCTGCTCATGCCAGGGTTCAGGGCAATGAAAGAGCTGACATTTTGGCTCCACAAGCTCCAATCATGGGCACATTAGTGATGGATAGAAGTGACATTTTGAAATTAATCAATGACCACCTGCTGGATGAGGACACCGCAATAGATGAAGCAGCAATTCACAGACTACAAAGTTTCGACATTAAATGAGATTCGAGCGGAGAGGGGCGTATGAGAGGACAGCACAGGAGAGTGTACAACCAGCGAGCTACAGGGACCATCAGCATCCATACCGTACGTAATTTTTAATGAGAGAGACTCAGCACCTATGAGTATGCCTGGAGTGCAGTGACGTTGATTCTTAGAACTAGAACAGAACAGAATGGCTTAGCTTCCGGTTGTTCAAGTTGGTGGTTGGTTTGAATTGACAGAACAGAGATTTATAACGTTTCAGATAAGTATTAATGTTGAAAATTAATTTGTGTAATAATAACATAGTTGTGATTGTAGTTTATTGTAGCATACATATTTTCAAATATAGTGGCCTTGTTATAACAGATAGTTAGGACTTGACAGAATTAAATAGCGTGGAACAGTGAGCGGTAGTAACACTCAAGTAACACTAGGCCTAGTCGTTAGCGATACGTTGTAGAAAGGTAAAAACCAGCGACATTTATTTTGTTTTTTTGGCATTGCTTTAAGAATTATACATTTTATTAGGTATTAATATAACTTATTGCCTAACGGAAATAAATAGCAAAATTAGTATGGCCACTAAGACGAGACGAAATGCTGCAAAGAAAGGCAAGCCAGATTATGTGATTTGTGTGGAGAAAATGTTAGTATTACTACAACGTTGGAAGATGAAGGAACCGTTTTATGTAGGATATGTAGAATTGAAGAGAGGCAGGCACACAAATGGAGTGCAATATAAGGGAAAATGAGAAGAGATTGGAGGAGATAGAAAAGAGGCAGATGGAAATAGAAGGGAAACAAGTGAAAATGGAGGAAATTTTAAAGAAGCTGCAGTCAAGGTGTAGTCAAGGAAGTAAGGGAGATTTGAGTGAGGAAACAGTTCACAGGGCAGAGAGCTTTGGAGAGAAGTATGCACATATAGGAGAGGGGTCAGTATTGGGAGTAGAAGATTCAATGGTGAGAGAGGTTGGCAGACATTTGTCTAAACAACACAACATGTTTGAAAGAATGGATATTGGGGGAGCAAATATAGAGGATATAGAGGGGAGAATGAAGAGGTTAGATGACAAAGGAAACAGTCATGTGGTAGTATGGGTAGGAACAAATAATGTAAAGAGAGACGGTACAGAAATAATTATGGATAAATATAAAAGTCTTATGAGAACACTTAAGGACAAAAGGTTTAGAAAGGTCACAATGATGGGCATTTTAGATAGAGCAGATGGGTCAGACTATCTAGATAGCAAAATAATAGGTATCAACCTTAGGTTACAGGTGATGTGTGCGGACATGGGAATGGAATTTATTGATGTTAAAGTAGACAAAAGTAAAATGTTAGATAGGGGAGGTTTACATCTAAATGAGATAGGACAGCATGTTGTAGCAAAGTATATGTTCAATCATTGTGTTAGAAATTTAAACTAGTAAGGCCTATGAAGTATGAGACTAAAGATAGGCCTACAATAGGGTGCTATAGAGGATGTAGTCAAAAGGGGGGAGTTGGTGTCAGGGAAGTGTGAAATACATAGTGGAAAAGCAAACACTAAAATGATAAAGCAGAAGCAAAAAGAGGAAAACCAACAACATTACAAACTAAAATGTTTTTATGCAAATGTGAGAAGCAAAGTAAATAAAAGAGAAGAATTGGAACTGTATGTAGAAGAAGAAAAACCAGATATAATAGGATTAACAGAATCATGGACATATGAGGAGATTGCAGATAGTGAACTTGAAATTGAGAGATATACAAAGTTAAGGAAAGATAGGATAGTTGGAGACAAGACTAAGGGAGGTGGCGTTTTATTATACTGTATAAATTCTGTTAACATAACGATCAAAGATTATTTATCATGTGGTAACAAAAATGAAAGTGTATGGGGAGAAATAGAAAGTGGGGGTGAAAAAACAGTGATTGGAGTGTGCTATAGATGTCCATCAAGTCAAAAAGAGGAAGATGAAGAGCTGATTAGTAGCATAGCAAAGGCAAGAGAAGGGAAATTATTATTAATGGGAGATTTCAACTATCCAGAAATAAAATGGGATATGGAAGAAGCACTTGTAGAGTCAAAAACCTTTTGTTAAGTGCATAACTGACAATTTTTTAATTCAACATGTAGAAGCAGCCACCAGAGGCAAAAACATACTCTACCTAGTTTTTACCACAGAGGAAAATATGATTGAAAACGTTACCGTTCGGGAACTGTTTGGCTCAAGTGACCATCAAATCATCCGTTGAGATCTTATTGCAAGGAAAAAAGTAAACATAAACACGCGAACATATGACTACTCTAAGACAGATGTTAAGAGGATGAAAGAGGCAGCGAACCACATAATCTGGAAAGATATTGTTGTAGGAACAGATGTTGAACAGGAGTGGGAAAGTTTTAAAACAGTTCTAGAAATGCTAAAAGAGGAATGTGTTCCATTTAGGGAGGTACATGCCAAGTGTAAAAAGTGGATAACTGGATTTGTAGTGAAATGTAGAAGAGCAAAAAATAAAGCATGGAAAAAATATATAGAGGCAGGTAAATTAAAAGAAACATATGTAAAATATTTGGACAAGCAGAACATATCTCAGAAAGCGAATAAAACAGCAAAAATAGACTTTAAAAAAAACTTGCTCAGAGGATCAAGACTGACAGTAAAAGCTTCTTCTCTTATGTTAGGAATAAACAAAGAACGAAAGACAAAGTCGGCCCTCTCATAGACAGTACAGGGAAAATAATAAGTGAGAACAGGGAGGCAGCTGCTCAATCAGTACTTTGGCACAGTCTACACAAAAGAGGACTGCTCCAAGATCCCAGAGCCTATAGATATTTTTCAAAGAGACATGGATACAGCGGGATTAAGATCAATCTATATTACAGAGGAAATGGTTTTTAAAAAGTTGGAGGGGTTGAAAGTGAATAAATGTCCAGGTCAAGATGGTATTCATCCAAAATTGCTGTATGAAATTAGAGACCAACTAGCAAAACCATTGGCTATATTATGTTCTCAATCACTTACAAAAGGGATTGTTCCACGGGATTGGAAAGATGCAGGAGTGATCCCCTTATTCAAAAAAGGCAAAAAATCAGATCCAGCAAATTATAGACCGGTGAGTTTAACAAGCATAGTCTGTAAATTGTTAGAGTCAATAATCAAAGAAAACATTGTAATGCATTTAGACAAATTTAATCTAATTAGAAATAGTCAGCATGGGTTTACTAGAGGGAGATCATGCTCAACAAATCTATTAGAATTCATGGAGGAGGTTACTAAAATCATAGATAAAGGGGAGCCAGTGGATGTTATTTATCTAGACTTTGCAAAGGCCTTTGATAGAGTACCTCATCAAAGATTATTTTGATAGTTAAAATCACATGGAATAGGTGGGGAAGTTGCCAAATGGATTGAAAATTGGTTAACAGGAAGAAGGCAGAGGGTGGGCATAAATAAGGAGTACTCTGAGTGGTGTGAAGTGAAAAGTGGTGTGCCACAGGGCTCGGTTTTGGGACCAATTTTGTTCTTGATATATATAAATGATTTGGACATTGATATGGGATCCATGATTGCAAAATTTGCTGATGACACAAAACTATGCAGTAGTGTCTCATCTAAAGCGGAAGTGGATATATTGATGTCGGATTTAGATAAAATTCGAGAATGGTCTGTAAGCTGGCAAATGGAGTTTAATGTAGATAAATGTACAGTCATCCACATGGGTAGATCCAATATGGAACATAATTACAGAATGGGAGAAAACAATATTAGAAAGATAGATAAGGAAAGGGACCTAGGGGTTATAATAGATCATACAGGAAAGGTGAGTGAGCAAGTTAAGGTATCAGTGAAAAAGGCAAATGCAATGTTAGGTATGATAAAAAGAAATATTAAACATAGGAGCAAGGAAGTGATCGTCAAACTGTATAAAGCTTTAGTTAGACCTAGATTGGAATACTGTGTACAGGTGTAGAGTCCTTATCATAGAGGGGACATAAACATGCTAGAAAGAATACAAAAAAGAGCGACAAAGATGATTGTGGGATTCCAGAATTACAGTTATGAGGAATGACTCAGAAAAACCAGCCTACAGTGTCTCGAAGAGAGAAGAATTCGTGGTGACTTAATACAGGTTTATAAGATGATCAGAGGAATCGATAAATTAGACTATAACAAGTTTTTTAAAATACAGCCCCCTACAATAACACGAGGGCATAGCTACAAGCTGACTAAAGAGAGGTCCAGGTTAGATATTAGGAAATATTTTTTTAGTCAGAGAGTGGTGTCTGCTTGGAATGCATTGCCAGGGGAGGTAGTGGAGGCAGGGACAGTTAATGCATTTAAGAATAAACTGGATGCGCATAGCATTTAGAGCAAGGTGATGTAAATGTAACTGGTTGTATACAGACTCTGCAGGGTCTTCTAAATCAGTATAAAGACGTTAAGTTAAGTTAAGAACATATTGGCATTTCTGTTAGTGGTTTGCAAATTTAGCAACCTTAATCATTAATACTGGATAGAGCTTCTATTTATTCAAACTTATTTATTATTTTATATACTTTATGATTATAATTTTGTTGCACACTAGTAACTGGTACATGGAGTGGCATACATCCATCTTAGTTTACTTATTTGTTCCTCTTTTGCTGAGGAATTCTCTATTTATAGCATGGCAAAGTTTACCAGTTGCTGCCCTTTGCTTAGTCAGCTAGAAAGAATAAAGAAAACGCACAATTTAAAAACAACTTTTCAAACTAGTTAACGGTTTCATGAGTCTCCCACATACTTCAGCTGGACAATAATATGAATATAAGTTGTCCATTACGCAGTTATTTACCATGGAAACAAATAGGCAGAAGATGCAAGGAAAACTGTTTTTGTTATTATGAAATGATTTTTCCAAGACTGGTTCCACACTTCCATTGAATGTTGCTGTTGAATGCCAATGAGAAGGTTTACTCTTTTGTGTGCCCTAAGAAGAACTCTAAGTGGCGGGTTGTCGAAGCTTTCCTCACAACCCGAGCGTGTTGATGAAAATGGACTGTGGTCCTTCAGACGATTGTGCTATACTTGGCTTCATCTGTGTGTCGCTCACTACTATAGGGATCACATTGATCCCTTACTTTGTTAGCCAGGCTGCCATGAAAACAGCTTATTTCCAGTAAGAGCTGCATGGAAGCCAAGGTGAGAGTCTTGACCAGTATGATTTGCCTGACCCTGACTAACATGTCTGATTAGTCTGTTGTGCCTGACTAGACATTAGTCTTCCTTCTCTCTATTGAATGTAAACTTGCTTTATTTGACATTGTCCATCCACCTGTGTTGTTGAAGTGGTGAGCTGATGTTTCCTCTCTTGGGCCAAGTGTGTAGTGCTGCACATTGTAAGCCATGTTGTAGGATTTCTGTTATACCATCTATTCATCTGCCATGCAATCTTCCTCATACCATGTAACCAGATATTTTGTTTTACAGTGGTAGTTGATCAGGTTACTTTCTAATTTCTCTGTTTTGCAATGTCTTTGGAACAAAGAGTAGTTTTCACAACATTTATGTGCTATCATTTCTCATTTGATATCATCTGGTGGCATTGATCATTTTTCAAAGACTTTTCAATTTACATATTGTAATTTACCTCTCCTGTGTCTTTAAAATGGATCAAGTTTAATAGCAAAGAGCAGACTCTCCTTAATAAGGATCAAGTCTACCACTGGTGGCCTAGAACAGACTCTCTTGTGACTTAAATAAGGATCAAGTCTAACACTGGTAGCAAAGAACAGACTCTCCTGTGACTTTAATAAGGATCAAGTCTAACACTGGTAGCAAAGAAAAGACTTTCCTGTGACTTTAATAAGGATCAAGTCTAACACTGGTAGCAAAGAAGAGACTTTCCTGTGCCATTAATAAGGATCAAGTCTACCACTAGTAGCAAAGAATAGACTCTCCTGTGACTTTAATAAGGATCAAGTCTAACACTGGTAGCAAAGAACAGACTCTCCTGTGACTTTAATAAGGATCAAGTCTACCACTAGTGGCCTAGAACAGACTCTCCTGTGACTTTAATAAGGATCAAGTCTAACACTAGTGGCCTAGAACAGACTCTCCTGTGACTTTAATAAGGATCAAGTCTACCACTAGTGGCCTAGAACAGACTCTCCTGTGACTTTAATAAGGATCAAGTCTACCACTAGTGGCCTAGAACAGACTCTCCTGTGACTTTAATAAGGATCAAGTCTAACACTAGTAGCAAAGTGTATATTATAAAATTTAAAATATGGTAGATAACACTTTAAAATGCAAAATTATTAGAATATTCATTTTGTGGCATTCATTTCTTCTCTACCACCTACCTCCCTCTTCCCTTTCCATACGCCACACCTTGTCATAATATTTTGTATTCCTTATCTCCCTAACTGCATGTCAACTTATGTGAATGATCCCTAGATCTAAATCTTGGATTTACCTTTTAAACAGGTGACTGGGGAGGACCCTGTGGGCTGTGCTTGCCTGGTACAAAAGGAGAAAAGGGAGGCTTTGGTAGGGATGGTCTTCCTGGATTACCTGGTGATCGAGGTCTGTCAGGTGCTGCTGGACTAAAGGGGGAATCCGGAAGAGATGGGCTGCAGGGTCTACCTGGCACCCCTGGTATTCAAGTAAGTATCCCCAAATAGATTTACTATTCTATGTCTCTCCTGCAGAGGTCTTTGTTCATTTTTGCTTCTATTTATTCTTCTTTTCCTAGTGGGGGTTAAACCGTACTGTTAGTTGCCTCTTGCAACATGCTCTTTGTCAAACACTGGTCCTATTCTCATTTCTGTTACATACAGATCCCTCCTGGAAATTACTCGGGCAATGGACATTAGAAAAGATGAACTGTTTCATAATGTATGAATGAGAATGTACTTCTCTTTGAATGTTAAGCGTGTTGTACCGGGAACTATTTAATAAGGTATGAATGAGAACATACTGCCCCTTGGATGTTAAGCGTGTTGTACTGGGAACTATTTCATAATGTATGACTGATTGCACTTCCCCTTGGATGTTAAGCGTGTTGTATCTTGTATAACACACCTATCACTTATTATCACATGTCCCAGTATGTTCCTACTCAGTGGATCCTGGTTACAGAAACCTGTTTAGATAATTAACTGTAACAGACTTATCGTTAAATTAAAATATTCTTTCTAAACTGCTACCCTGGTCACAGGGATCAATTAACGTACATTTAAAGTGACTACCCTACTCTGTCCATCCTCTTCACTGCTTCTTATACTTATCTTGCTAGAGCTACCACTGTGCTGAATCTTGAAATCATACATCTTCAACTAACACCTCTTGTAGCACAGAAATATGTTTATTTATGAGTTCAAGATTATAAGATTCACAGCGAAAATACGCTCACAATATCAAAGTTATACAATTGGAATTAAATCAATCTTTTGTTCTACTTATTCTACTGTTCCCTTTTCAAGACGTACACATATTTGCACTATTATTAATCCCTGCATAAACTTTTCCCAGGTTCTATTGTTTGGTCAATAAATCAGGATTTCTATTGCTTCTAAACTGTCACATCTGTGAGACTGGTAGGAGAATGTTATTTTTTGACTGACTTGCAGTCTACTCTATATGTTGTGTCTGAACTTATCAGCTCTGCAATCGTGTATGTAACTCATATTTGAATACTGCTTTGATGATTAACACTTTGCAAGTGTTTACAGATTTCTCTGTCAAACATTGCTTGTTTTTGGTCTAGTTCAGTGTCTTCTCAGTCTGTTCTTGTTAGTCAATCTATGTTTTTAGTCAACCTGTCTTTCTTTGCTACTTGTGAGGCCTCCCCTTGTTCTGATATAGTCTCTTGAGTCTCCTCTTCTGTCTTTTTTAATTTCTAGAATAACATTCTACTGCAGAAAAATGTCTGGTAATCACTGCTCTAGGTACATCCCACATTATTCTGATGTATTTTCCTTATCTCCTATTCTGAGTGGCGTGTCCATATCCCTCGTCTGCTTGTCAAATCAATGTTCTTCTAGACTCACAGAAGGATCATTCTCACAATGGCTATTCGGTATTTAGCTCTGCCTAGTCATGACTACATGCTTATCACCTTTGTCTTTAGGAATTCTTCATTGGTATTGGTAGGGGTTGCGTCATCTGCCTTTTCTCACCTTGAGTTTCTTTTAAAGTATGTAGACATAGTGTCATCAGATCTTTTAATTTAGTTCACCGATGTGGTCACCTAGGCTGTTACATACTAGCCTGGAACTGAACAAAAAATCCTTTCCTTTCCTACTCATTAGAAGGTTCTAATACTGTGTTGTAAGAACCCAAACCCAACCCCCCCCCCCCCCCCCCCCCCCCTCCGCCCCTTCTCCTCCCCCATTCGAGGTTCTAAAACTGATGAAAGAAACCTTGGAACCTTCTTTGAGTCTATTACATATGAACTATTTAATAATGTATGACTGATCGTACTTCTCCTGTTATGTTAAGTATGTAGTACGTCTTTATTTCATACTTTATTTTTCACTTTCATTTCCATGGAGTCATTTGGATGCAACAATCATTCTCCATCTAAACCAATTTTGTATTATTTTGTGTGTGATCTACTTGTGAGACTGCAGCTGATTTGGCTTCCTTTCACTCTGCTGTTCTTCTTCAGGTGTTCTCTGACCATTCCAATCTTCTCCCCCATGCGAGTTTCAATCCATTACATTTCTGGTAATATTGTTAAGTTTTTCCTATCTCTAATTTTTCAACGTAATCTTCATCTGTATTGGTTATTGTTATGCTGTTTGCTACAATTGTATATTTTATTTTACCTTTTTAATGATGTCATATGTTTGGATCTCTCTAATGATATTTCACATCACAGTTTTAGAGTGAACCAGATGGATTAAGTCAGTTAATCAGTGTAAAATGTGTAAAATAAAGCAGGTACAAGAATTTAGGTATTGGGAACTGTTTTTACTGAGGAAAGCAGACTCGATAGAGACAAGAGTACAGAGGGCAAACCCTGTCACCTACCAGCTGTCTCCACTTCTAAGACACCCCAAGATTTCCCTCCAAGCAAAAAAGCAGATGATAAATAGTATCTTCACCCCAACCCTGTGCTACCAGTGCCACTCATGGGCATTGAATAAGGCCCAGGAACGAAAGTTGGCCACCAACGAAATGCAGTGCCTACAAAGGGTCACTAACAACACCAGAAGAGACAGAATCACAAATACAGTATTTGGGAGAAGGTTGGAACAAATCCCTGCTTATAGTACATCAAGAACAGAGAATTAATTTGGCCACATTGTGAGTATGCAACCAGACAACATTGATCAGGCAACTTTCAGCAGGAAAACCTCAGGAAGAAGGATGAGAAATATGAAGTAAAGGTGCAAAGACAGCGTAAACGAGACCTGCCATAACATTTGAAAAATGTTCCTCGGGCCACGAGAGGCACGAAAGACAAACACACACCATGACACTGCGCTACAACCCGGTGGAAAGTTAGATGAAGAAGAAGAAGAAGTTACATGTTTCATGCATATCATTAATATTTTTTTTTAGGGTCTGGATGGTCAGAATGGATTGCCAGGAAGAGAAGGTAGAAAAGGAGAACCATCGTTTGATCAAGTTATCAGTGGACCTCCTGGTATGTACAAAATCATGTTCTTTTTTTTGTTTCTTCTCTCCATCATGAGCATGAGATCACCATTGCTGTGGACCTCCCTGAAGGCAGCATGCAGCATAGCACAGTATGTGTTATTTTGATGATGGTCCCGTAGCAAAATATTTCCCTCTATGGTCGGAAAAGGACCAGATACGTTTTTGGGAAGGAAAATCATGGGGCCCTCAGCACATTTCTAGAATTCCCAAAAGCTAATTACTGATTAGTAGGAGATGAAGAGGAAGAAGAAGAGAAGGAGAAGATGAAAAAGAGGAAGAAGAAGCTGAAGAAAAAGGAGAAGAAAAAGAAGGAGGCAGAGAAGGAAGAAAAAGAGAAGGAGAAGATGAAAAAGAGGAAGAAGAAGCTGAAGAAGAGGAAGAAGAAGCTGAAGAAAAAGGAAAAGAAAAAGGAGGAGACAGAGAAGGAAGAAAAAGAAAAAGAGGAAGAAGAAGCTGAAGAAAAAGGAGGAGGCGGAGAAGGAAGAAGAAGAAAAAGAGAAGGAGAAGATGAAAAAGAGGAAGAAGAAGCTGAAGAAAAAAGAGAAGGAAGAAGAAGGAGACAGAGAAGGAAGAAGAAGAAAAAGAGAAGGAGAAGATGAAAAAGAGGAAGAAGAAGCTGAAGAAAAAAGAGGAGAGAGAAGGAAGAAGAAGAAAAAGAGGAAGAAGAAGGAGGAGGCAGAGAAGGAAGAAGAAGAAAAAGAGAAGGACAAGATGAAAAAGAGGAAGAAGAAACTGAAGAAGAAGGAGAAGAAAAAGGAGGAGGCAGAGAAGGAAGAAGAAGAATAAGAAAAAGGAGGAAAAAGAAAAAGAAGAGGAAAAAGGTGAAGAAGAAAAGCAGCAGCAGCAGAAAATAGTATTGCTTTACCAGGTTAGTCGCTTCTACTAATTATTTGTTAGCAATATTTCATTATAATCTTGTTATGGCGGAGTGAATCATTTCTTTGTTCCCTGTAACTAGGTCATGTGATCTGCATGATTGACCTGTTCATTTTAAAGTTTGTTTGAATAATTAATTATATTTATTTGAGTATTTATAATGGCATCACAATATGAAGATAAATAATAGTTGCCTATCGCAAGCGATGTCGACAGCATCAAACTTGTGCTGCAATATGTGTTCTCATATGGCTATAGAGACCATCCTGGCATGGCACACTTCTGCACCTGAGACACTCATGTCAGGAGTTGGCTGTGGATTTTGTGCAATTTTAAATTTTAATTAGTATTGTTTTTTTGTATTTTGAAAAGGGGACTGAGCGATCTCAAGGTAAGATGTCGGCCTCAGGTGCTGGAGGTCGCTGGTTCAAATCACGGTGGAGACCGTGATTTTTTTTTCACATGGACTTTCTGGTGTTTCCCCGTATCTCTGGGAGGTAGAGATCGGACACCCTTGTGCAGTAAGGCGCACGTTAAAAATCCCTCGGCAGTTGATAAATTGAAAAGACTAGGCCTAGTGGCCACCGCCCGAGCAAAATTCAAAATTATGTTAAAAATCTACCCAATCTATTGCAAGATCCTCGCCCGTGCCATGAAGCTCATGCATTGTGGTGAGATCCTCCAATATTATGGAAAAGAACAGAGCAATTATGTGTAAAACTGTGTGCAATGATTCTTCGACTAAACTAAACTACACCATGCTGAAATATCATTTTTTGTTTAATAATACACATTTTTTTCAGGCTTAAAGGGAGACATTGGCTCACCTGGTGTACTTGGAGAACCTGCTAGAGCAGGTCCCCGTGGACCTCAAGGACCACCTGGTAATCCAGGCGTACCTGGACCTAAAGGAGATCCAGTCAGTAATCTACAAAATTGTTATCTTAAAATTCATTTTATGGATTGATCTAATGCTTGTTTTAATGTATTGTAATGCATAAATAAAAAAGCTATTGTAATTTCTTAGCAAGGCAAAGTCAGTTGGTCAGCTACACAAAAAATTATGCTTATTACCAGTTGAACAGAAGAGAGCAGGTCATGGTCTTCAGACTCCGCACAGGCCCCAACAGACTGAGGTACCACCTATTCAATAAACTGAAGATAGGTGGCACTGACGAATGCACCTGTTGTACAGGGAAAGTGACAGCTGAACATCTGCTGCAAAATGGCCCAACATATGAGGGCCAGAGAAAGCACATGTGGCCATCACCAGTGCCAACACTAGACAATCTCTATGGCAGTGTCGATAGCCTCAGGATGACAGCTGCTTTCTTCAAACAAATAGAAAATTAACGTCTGACATCATATGAAGAAGAAGAAGAAGAAGAAAAAGAAGAAGAAAGTTGGTCAGCATTTTGTTACATTTGATCTTATGATTCATAAAATATTAGTTACATTTTTATGTTAAAGTTTACAAAATAACTGATCAGTAGACTGGCTTAAATAAGGTTGCTGAAATTGCTTGTTAAGTTATATACAAATGATTGTCCCTTTGATTCTTGTATTTGTGATACAGTTTGTAAAGTCGATATTATTACAATTAGTTACTTTATAAAATAATATCATGATTGTATATAAATAGGGATTTAAAGGCTATCCCGGAACTGCTGGTCGCCCAGGGCTATCTGGAGAACCAGGTCGTCCAGGGGACAGAGGTGACGATGGTTTTGACATTCCTGGAGAAATTGGTGACCGTGGATCTCCTGGCACATACGGATTTCCTGGATTACCTGGATCACCTGGTGAAAAGGGTGAACCAGGTAAATTAATCATTAGAACTTTACTGGTATTTTTAGTTGAAATTCTAATGCAAACTTCAGCCCATTTGACAGTGTATGTATTGGTTTATTGCTGTGTTTGTTAGGAAGGTAAATCATCTAGGAACAGACACAGAGTTCTGAAACCTTTGACTCTTTTGGGTTAATCTAATGTTCTGGTAATGATGGAGTTGATTGCAACAATAGAGCGGACATGTTTATCAAAGGAAATCATTGTGGGGAATTTTGGGTAGAAAGGGACGGCTATCTGAGGATAATCAATGACAACATCTTAAGTTCATCATCATCATAGGGTTGATCAGTCCTGAGACTGGTTGAAAGTATGTCTCTCCATTTTACCCTATCCTTCATTTCAGCATAGGATTAGTCTCTGCATGTCTGAGGTGTAAAAGTGAGTCTTCCTATTTTTCTCTTAATCTTGCCCTCTAGTAACTTCTGTAGAAGACTGTAATATCTCTTTTTATAGCCCAGCCAACTCAATCATCATTTTTGTATCATTTTCAGTAATTGTCTTTGTATGCTTACTTTAGGGAGTATATTATCATTGTATCTACTTTCTGTCCAACTCTCTTTTTCCATTTTACAGTAGCACCACATTTCTTATGCTCCCAAACTTTTTTCATTCTCCTTTGTTAGGCCATGTTTCAGCCCCATACAATACAATTGGCCATATATGAATGGTGATATTTCTTTTTCTCAGTTATATACAGATATTTTTTTAGATTAGCAATTTCTATTTTTCTTTGAAGCCCTTTTTTTGACAATGCAATATTTGTTTTATTTCTGTCTGGGAATAACATTTCTTTTTTTTATATTTCTGTTTTCCAATCTGTATTTAAAAAAAACGTTTGTAGTTTTCATTCTTGCAAAAATCAATTAAATCGATCAATTTATGATACTTTATTTATCACAGCAAGTAAAAATAGTTTTCCTGATTGTTTTACTATAGAAAATTGTAAGTCTAAAGTTTTTGTAAGCAGCTCATCTTACACATTCCAAGAAAACAACTGTCAATTTCAGATATTTATCAAGAAAAGTTTGTCCATATATATAGTTAGAATGATAGTTATTTGGTCATTCCTCTACATTTCTTTCTATTATTTTACATTCAGTGCACAATTCAACTTGCAAATAGGTCTTTAGATAGTGTCATGGAAAATTATCCGATTCCTCTCAGGTTTTATTAGTAAATAAAAAGAGTATTTCAATTTTTTCTCCCGAACTAACCTAATTTAAAAAAAAAAATTATGAAACCTAATGTCTTTAGCTCGTACAAATATATTTAAACTTTAACTACTTTTATTGTTTTATTGTGGTCAGGAAAAGTAGAGTAAATCTGTTACTCACTACCAAAAAGAAACTAACTTTAATTGCCGTTTTAAAATGAGCAAAATATATGTACATATATTTATATATTTGTGTGTTTGTGTGTGCGTGTGAATGTTTAAAAAAAAAATTCTTTGTGTAAAATTTAACATATATTAACATTTCATGTGTAAATTTTGTGTTTGTTTCTTCTAGGACCTGCGATCTCAGGATTTAAGGGTGAAAGAGGTGACAGAGGATTTGATGGATTATTTGGAATGCCGGGGCAAAAGGGTGAAAAAGGATCCCTTGGACCAAAAGGTGACAGGATGTTATTAGAATTAGACACCTCAGGGTTATTTTAAACCAAGATTAGATAAAACCATATTTTAGATTTGTTGTAAAATCTAAGTTACAAGCCTTCTCCTTCCATAAGTACCATGATTTTTGATCTAGACAATCATTATTTTTCATAAAATCTTTTCTGTAGTTGTAATGATTTCATTTGCTAGTTTTCCTCCATGCCATTATGTTAACCTTAACAACACTACATTACAAATTTATGTAATTACATTGAATGAAGTTTTACAAGATCGACATATCTCTTAGTTTCCACTACAAGTGTTTTTCTAAGCACTTCCCATGATCTCTTAGTAGGTTCAAAGAGATAACTAGGAAGAACTAGATTGAGAGTTATTACTATTTTTTCTCAGGTTATATTAGGACTTTTCATCACAAACCTAGATAATGCACATTTGCTATAGAAACTGTATTGTAGAAACATCACATTGATATGATTTCAAAAAAATTATCGTGGCACAATCTGATGAAAATAAACCAGCATAATGTGACACACATTGACTGCAATTCCCAAAGAATTAGAAGAATCGGGAGTCCCAGAAAACTTACAAAGATGGTTTAAAGTAGGAATTTGTGTCAAAGCAGCAGCTGATAAATAATACAAATTGATTAATGAATCATCATATAGCTTGTCCTTTGCAGAACGTCGCTCTCACAACAGCCGATCTGTAAAACTCTTGATCTCTGGCCAGCATGCCCGCCTCTGTCGCTGTCATCTTCAGGACCTCTATGATGTCTTGTGTTAATCTGCTTCTCTGTCTGCCTCTGTCCCGCTTTCCAGGAACCATACCCTTCGATATTGTTCTCTCTAGGCCATTATGGCGTTTAATGTGACCAAAATATTTCAGTTTTCTGATTAATGAATATATTATTAATTATACATATATTTTTTAAATTTTGTTTTTGCTTGCAGGAGAATCTGGACCTTCTGGTTTACCAGGACTCAATGGTCCTAAAGGAAGAGCTGGAGAGAATGGCACTCCTGGATTGGATGGTCCCAGAGGTAAGTTTTGGTATGCTAAGTAATGAACTGTCTTCAAGACAACTCTAATGTTGCTAGATCAGAGATAAGTCTTTGTGTGAACAAGTATGCCAGATAATATGATAGTCTGTATAAATCTTGGTATCAGAGGTCATCATGTTTACATATAAATCATTTTACAAGAGCAGCTAAAATCAGTAGGAGTTTGAAGAAAAGTAGGATTATCAAAACATTATTAGTTTGAAAATCATTTGCAATTTATTTCACTTATCTTCATTCGGATTCATTGTTAGTTGTAGAAACTATTGGTTTTTATTACAAATGTCTCCGTTCAAGTCCATTGTTAGTTATAGAAACTAATGGTTTTTATTATAAATGTCTCCATTCAAGTCTATTGTTAGTTGTAAAAGCTAATGATTTTTGTTTTAAATATTTTAATTCAGGTCCATTGTTGGTTGAAAAAAAGAAATGGTTTTTATTATAAATGTCTTCATTCAGGACCATTATTTGTTGAAGAAACTAATGGTATTTATTATAAATGTCTTCAATTAGTTCCATTATTTGTTGAAGAAACTAATGGTATTTATTATAAATGTCTTCAATTAGTTCCATTATTTGTTGAAGAAACTAATGGTATTTATTATAAATGTTTTCAATTAGTTCCATTATTTGCTGAAGAAACTAATGGTTTGTATTTTTAATGTCTTATTCAGGTCTTCCTGGACCAAGAGGTGAAAAGGGTGTACAAGCAATACCTGGTACGCCTGGTCTGGATGGACCTAAGGGTGAAAGCGGCATGCCTGGATTTTCTGGAAATGATGGTCAGTTTCTCTGCATTGGTTGATGCCATCTTTTTATGTTGTATCTGCTTCATCTCACTTTGTATCATGATCCTTCACAGCAATGGGTCACCACAGCAGTATCTTTCCAGGCATATGGTGTATGTCAAAACCTTCACGTGATACTTCAGGAGTGAATTTTGTAGCACTTTATGCTAAGGGGGCTCAGTGGTCTTGAGGTAAGGTGTCTGACTCGGGTGCCGGAGATTGCTGATTCAAATATGGTAGAGACTGGGATTTTTTCACATGAATCTTCTGGTAAAAATTCCCATCATCTCTGGGTAGTGAGATCGGACTCCCGTGTTCAGTGTCGAGCACATTAAAAATCCCTCTGCAGTTAGGAATCAAAAGAGTAGACTTAACGACCGCTGCTCGGATAAAATTTAAAAATTACAATGTAAAAATCTACCCAATTTATGTGTACCTTCCAGGCCTAGTAAGCTGCAGGAAGTTGAAAATGCCTACTGTGTATAGCCGAAACCTTCAGCTACCTGGCAACAAACATTAACGTGCCTGTTTGAATACCAGGATTTCAAGTATTTCAAGTGAATGCTATATATTGAGGTTGCAAGTCTCATGCACAACCCTATTTAGACTTTCAAAACAAGCATAGCTAGGTGAAATTAGCCATTCTGTTCCCTTGCAAAGAGGCATCTAAATCCACGAGAGGCACTTTGCATGATCTGGAATTTGGACATGTGAACACTTATCTGCCTGACTGAATACCAAGATTCTAGTTGTACAAGTTTAAATCAGTAATGCGCATGACATGGAAAAGTCAGATTGAGAGAAACCGAATGAAAGCCAGAGAAAGAATGGCGATCATGAGGAAACTTGCTGGCACAAGCTGGGGAGCAGACGAAGGCATACTAAAGAAACTGTACACTGGAAGAGTGAGACCAGTTCTCAAGTATGGCATTGCGGCATGGACAACAGCAGCGAAGGCGAACTTCGATAAAGTTAACAAACTTCAAAACCAAGCCATGAGAATTATAACAGGTGGCATGAAGTCAACGCCAATTGTAGAACTTGAAAAGATCACAAAACTGCAATCCATGACCGATAGAAGAGACTGCAGAGCCCAGCTGCAGTCAGAGAAACTCCGAAGACTGACGGACCATCCAATGTACCAGAGACTAAACAATTTGGGAAATGGGAAACTAAAGCGGAGAAACTTTGCAGAAATAGCCAAAGCAAAGATGCACGAAGATCCCATAAACGCACTAACAACACCAAAACCCATCACTACTGTACGAAAACCTACTTGGAGGCAGGATATATTTCCAGAGGTGGTAGAAAATATACCAGGTATTGCAAACAAAAACTGCCAGAGTGAAAAAGAAAGGAGAGACACTACCCTAAGCTTCATAACGAAAAGCTACCCAAGCATGGACTGGACCCATGCATACACCGACGGTTCTATAACAAACACTACACAGAACGGAGGGGCAGGAGCACTCCTGAACCTACCAAATGGCAGAAAAATAACACTGTCATTCGCTACTGGTAAGTACACAAGCAATTTCAGAGCAGAGGCAGAGGCACTGAGGGCGGCAGTGGAAGAAATGGTAACACACAGTGAAAATGAGAGCCATATAGTCCTGCTGACAGATGCTCTTGAAGTAGTCACAGCGCTAAAAAGCCAGAAAAACACTGAGCTTAATGACTTAAGAGCAGCACTCTGCAAACTGTGCCAGCAGTCCGCACCAAAAAGGGTAGTGGTACAGTGGGTTCCGTCACACTGCAACATCCAAGGCAACGAGGAGGCAGACAGACTGGCAAAAGAAGGTGCAAGGCTACCACAAACAGATACCAGTATGACGTACGAAGAGTCAAAACGGCTTATCAAAGCCAGGTACATGTCCAAATGGGAAACCGAACATACTGGTTACACCAAAAACGATGCCTATTACCAGTTGAACCGAAGAGAGCAGGTCGTTGTCTTCAGACTTCGCACTGGCCACAACAGACTGAGGTACCACCTATTCAACAAATTGAAGATAGGGTGTACCGACGAATGCCCGTGCGGTACTGGTAAAATGACCACTGAACATCTGCTGCAGAACTGCCCGACATACGAGGATCAGAGAGAGCAGATGTGGCCATTGCCAGTGGAACTGCAAGACAAGCTCTATGGTAGTGGCGAGAGTCTCAGGATGACCGCCGCTTTTTTCGAGAAAATAATGGTTACTGTCTGACTGTGTACGCAGAAGAAGAAGAAGAAATCAGTAAATATGTGACAAACTGGTATGGAATAGCTCAAAAATATAGTTGTTAGTTTCTGAAAGTGTCATTAGGTGACTGTTACATCCAGCTCTGTGATTACTGTAGGTAGCAGATGGTAGGTGTCGCATCCGCTTGTGCAGCTCAGATACAAAATGGTATTTGTTCTCACAGAGTATACAATCAAAGAACAGCGTGCTGTTGTGCATTTTCTGTGGGGTAAATGATTTTCTGCAAAGGATACCCATAAGGAAATGTTTCCTGTTTACGATGAGAAGTGTTTGCCATGTAAAGTTATGAATAACTGGGTTGATAAATTTTCTCAAGAATGCTAGAACAATTGCTAATGGAAACCTGACCTGGACATCCTGTTCAGATTGGAACAGAAGCATCTGTGCATTGGGTGGGGAGATGATTCGAGTTGACAGGTGAGTAATGATAGACAGTGTAGCAACGGTAATAGAGTGTTTGTATGATTTAACCTACAGTATAATGCATGATTAATTTAATTTCTGAAAGTTTGATCATGGTGGGTACCCATACCACTGACTGACAAACGCAAAATAACTGTATTGGCCTGTCCTTGCACTGATAAAGCAATGGGATAAGTGTATCAATGTTGGTGGAAATTACATTAAGAAATAAGGAATAATGTACGTGCAATAAAAAATGGATTTCAAGTAGGTATCTCATTTAGTTCTTTTTTAATAGCCATATGTGACCTATTTACTGACTAACTCGTGTATTATCCTTCACTTGAAAATTTATTTATTTAAACTTTTCCCATCAGGTTTTATTGTCATGATCTTCCTACAATCTTTTTCATGTAAACACACACATACACAAATTATATGTGGCTTTAAAATTCCTAAATTAACTTTACAAATATTTTGTATTTACCAGGTCGTCCTGGAGAGCCAGGCTTACCTGGCCTAGCCCTTCCAGGGCTAAAAGGGGATCGTGGGTATCCTGGTTCGCCTGGGCTAGATGGTTTGCCTGGAGAAAGAGGACTTGAAGGTTAGATTTGCTTTTTACATAGAAAAATATTGCTGTCTGCACAATTGTACTAAATAACTCTTTAACACAAGATCTACCAATTTGTAGTTAATCAGCTCTATAACACAAGTTCTACCAATTTGTAGTCATTCAGCTCTATAACACAAGCTCTACCAATTAGAAGCTAATCAACTTTGTAATACAAGCTCTACCAATTTATAGTCAATCAGCTCTGTAACACAAGTTCTACCAATTTGTAGACAGTCAGTTCTATAACATAAGTTCCACATAAGTTCCAGTCAATGAACTTTGTAACACAAGTTCTACCATTTTGTAGTCAATCAGCTCAGTAACATAGGTTCTACCAATTTGTAGTCAATCAGCTCAGTAACATAGGTTCTACCAATTTGTAGTCAATCAGCTCAGTAACATAGGTTCTACCAATTTATAGTCAATCAGCTCAGTAACATAGGTTCTACCAATTTGTAGTCAATCAGCTCAGTAACATAGGTTCTACCAATTTATAGTCAATCAGCTCAGTAACATAGGTTCTACCAATTTATAGTCAATCAGCTCAGTAACATAGGTTCTACCAATTTGTAGTCAATCAGCTCAGTAACATAGGTTCTACCAATTTGTAGTCAATCAGCTCAGTAACATAGGTTCTACCAATTTATAGTCAATCAGCTCAGTAACATAGGTTCTACCAATTTATAGTCAATCAGCTCAGTAACATAGGTTCTACCAATTTGTAGTCAATCAGCTCAGTAACATAGGTTCTACCAATTTGTAGTCAATCAGCTCAGTAACATAGGTTCTACCAATTTATAGTCAATCAGCTCAGTAACATAGGTTCTACCAATTTATAGTCAATCAGCTCAGTAACATAGGTTCTACCAATTTGTAGTCAATCAGCTCAGTAACATAGGTTCTACCAATTTGTAGTCAATCAGCTCAGTAACATAGGTTCTACCAATTTGTAGTCAATCAGTTCTTTAACTCTGGTTCTACCAATTTTAGTATATAAGTTCTTTTACTCTGGCTAAATGTAGCTAATGTAGCATTTCAGTTTATTCTAATTGCTAATATGTTTATGTGTTAGGTTCATTAAGTCCCCAATAAACAGTAAGAAAAGAGCTTTGCTTTTATCTTTCAAGTTGTTGCTTTTAGTTTTCATATTTCAGCAAAAGATCAGTATTTCTCATTCATTGTCATCGGTTATTTAGTCCTTGAACTGGTTTTAAAGACAGCTGTATGTCATTGCAATGCAGTCTTTTGTCTGCTGCACTTCTGTGTTCTGCATAGGATTTTGCTGCCACATCCATGAAAACATGAAATGAAAGTATTCCTTCATAGCCCACTGCCTCTTTTACCAGGACAGGCAAGATTTTTTGTATCTGATTTATGTATTTAGCTTTCACATGGATGTCACCAATCTGATGATGTCTTTTATCTCCAGGGCTTGACCAAGAATATAATTTTCTTTTTGGAACCTCATACTTAATATTTGTTATGACATATTTTTGCTGTTCACAAAAGTCCAGCAATCTTTGAACCCTTCATTTCAATTGCCCATCCTGTACTTTCCCACAATATTACACTTCGTGCCTTCTCCTACTGTTGCATTCTGGTCTCTCAATATTATTACATTGTCTGTGACTTTAGCTGTTGCCAAGGCTTTTTCCAAAATGGTATACATTTCCTTAACCTTTTCCTCTTCATGTATTGTGGTAGACATGCACAGTTGCGCTATAACCGTATCCACCACCTTCGATGTCACTCTCCCTGAGTGTATTACATGGAAATCATCACTTTGTAATTTATTATTATGGGGACATTGTATATACAAATGGCTCAGCTAACAAAACAACATCAAATGGAGGTGAATGGGTCTATTACAGACTAAGGAATGGAGAAGAAAAAAAACTTGAATACTAGCAACAGGAACAAACTCCAATAACTTCCGTGAGGAAGCAGAGACACTGAAGGCAGCAGTTAGCTTTTCATCCAAGATGAAGACCATAAAAAAAACCATAATATTTTGACTGATGCTTTGTCAGTATTAGCAGCACTAAAATAACATTAAAGATGAAGATCTCAAGCAATGAATCGCTCTCAGCAGAACATCCAAATGTTGATAGTTCAGTAGATCCCATCCCACTGCATTATTAAAGCTGCAGACAAACTAGAAATGTGTGGAGGAGTTTCCTCACAAGCAGGCCTGAACATCATATATAATGAGGCCAAGACCCTAATTAAAGCCAACTTCGGGTGAAAATCAGCTGATTCCAAAAAAAAGATGACTATTATAATTTAACAAGAGAAGAGCAAGTTATTATCTTCAGACTGAGAACTGGACATAATGGACTCAAGGGTCATCTTTACAACAAATTGAGGATTGGGACAGAGAAGAGGTGTCTGTGTCAGGAGCATACCATAATTGTAGAACACATCCTACAAAGTTGCATGCTCATGCAGGAAGAAGAGAAGAATACTGGTCTTGTGAGACAGATATGAGACATGCTCATGCAGGAATAAGGAAGAAGAGAAGAATACTGGTCTTGTGAGACAGATATGAGACATGCTCATGCAGGAAGAAGAGAAGAATACTGGTCTTGTGAGACAGATATGAGACATGCTCATGCAGGAAGAAGAGAAGAATACTGGTCTTGTGAGACAGATATGAGACATGCTCATGCAGGAAGAAGAGAAGAATACTGGTCTTGTGAGACAGATATGAGACATGCTCATGCAGGAAGAAGAGAAGAATACTGGTCTTGTGAGACAGATATGAGACATGCTCATGCAGGAAGAAGAGAAGAATACTGGTCTTGTGAGACAGATATGAGACATGCTCATGCAGGAAGAAGAGAAGAATACTGGTCTTGTGAGACAGATATGAGACATGCTCATGCAGGAAGAAGAGAAGAATACTGGTCTTGTGAGACAGATATGAGACATGCTCATGCAGGAAGAAGAGAAGAATACTGGTCTTGTGAGACAGATATGAGACATGCTCATGCAGGAAGAAGAGAAGAATACTGGTCTTGTGAGACAGATATGAGACATGCTCATGCAGGAATAAGGAAGAAGAGAAGAATACTGGTCTTGTGAGACAGATATGAGACATGCTCATGCAGGAAGAAGAGAAGAATACTGGTCTTGTGAGACAGATATGAGACATGCTCATGCAGGAATAAGGAAGAAGAGAAGAATACTGGTCGTGTGAGACAGATATGAGACAAAAGCTGTATGAAGATTTAACAGCCTTTCAAACAATGATATCCTTTATAAAAGAAACCAGGACCTTGAAATGAAAATGAATGAAGAAGAAGAAGATTATGGGGATGCTATTTTCTGAGTATTTTGTCTCATTGCAAGAAAAAGATAAAAATACCTTGATATACAATGAATCTTGGAGCAGTTTGAACAAACTGTTTGTTGTATGATATTTTATTTTGCCAGAGCCTGGTTTATTACATCTTTAGAGTTGCAATAAACTCATAACAATCATTTGTAGCCTAAAACAGAAATGCTGTTTTTAGGGATAATGCTATGCAATCATAACAAGCTGCCACATGAAGATATATTACAAACTTTAAGAAAATAGTATTCAACGATCATTGCAAACTAAAATAAACAAAAATACCAGGGACAATTCTATAATCCTTTGTTAAAGGATTGAGAACAAGAGAATCTAAGAAAGTCAGAAAAATAATATTTGGTTTTCGGCAACAAGATGGCAGGAAAAACATAAAACATATGAAATATTTAAAAGACAGATGGTTGTAAAGGGAATTGATCATCACTACCAATAAGATTGGCACATGATAATGATGATGTGAATGTTTGTTGGGGTGCAGGAAGAATGTCATGATGAAATTATTGCCAACGAGTTTCATACATGTAACTAGAGTGCTAAGTAGGTTTGCTATCGAGCTTGACCGAGAATAAATCATTCCAGTTTGTGATGAATCCCATGCAGTTTTTCTAATGTTAATATTCAATGTAAAACCCAAATTTCTTTCAACATTAAGGAATTCCTGGTTTTGGTGGACAGCCTGGGGAAAAAGGCTCTCCTGGTCCATTTGGAATTGCAGGTGAACCTGGGCTAGAAGGAGCCCCTGGTGAGCCTGGTCCATTTGGAGCTCTAGGTCCCCGTGGAGAAAAAGGTCTTGGCGGACTTCCTGGATTGCCTGGTAAGTTGTATAGTTAGTACATTAGTGTCCAAGATTTGTGAATGGTTGGTAACTTGTGGCTGTATGATTCTTCTATCCCAATGGACTGTACCTGATAAACACAAATATAAAAGAGAATGTATTAGTTTGGGCATCATTCGCACTGATGCAAACTATTTTTATTTCTTTTTAGGATTTTCCTACCTTTAATTCAACCATGGGTTAAAGTTCTTTTCTTATATTTTGCCATTTAATACTTATTTACTCATATCCCATTGAGGATAACAGCAGTGGTTGATATTTAGGCCAGAACTATTTGGTGTACCTGGTGTTCAAGATGGTGGTGAATTCGAATTGACAGTACAGAGCTCTATGAATTTGCAGATTAGTATTAGTGTTGAGAATTAATTTGTGTAGAGATAACATAGTTGTCATTGTAATTTACTATGGCATACATATTTTCAAATATAGAGGTCTGGTTGTAAAAGATAGTTAGTTACTGGACATAATTAAATAGCCTGGTATAGACTTGTGAGCAGTAGTAACTTTCTGTACTGTATCTGTTTTGTAGGCCTAGTATTTAATGAGAGTTGTTGTAAGGTAAATACTAACAACATTTGATATTTTTGTGTTATATTGTATTACGTATTAGTATAACTTATTGGCTAAGAAGTGCAACTGTAATAAATAGCATAATTAGTATGTCTAAGACTAGACAAAATGCTGTGAAGAGTAGAGTGTCAGTGTGTGATTTGTGTGTCTGCAATGTTAGTATTTGTGTAGGAATAGATACAACATTGGAGGATGAAGTAAATGTTATATGTAGGTTAGGTAGAGTAGAAGAGAGGCAGGCTCGATTGGAGTGCGATATTAGCACACGTGATAAGATATTGGAGTAGATAGAAAAGAGGCAGATCAAAATAGAAGTGAAACAAGCCAAAATTGAAGAAGTTTTAAATAAGCTGATGTTGGGTAGTCAAGCTGATAAGGTAAAATCACTGTCAGTTAAGTATGGGTTGGAGAAGGTAATAGGAATTGGAAGTATGGGAAATTATAGTGAGGTAATCGAACACAGGGCAGAAATATTTGCAGATAAGTACACAAATACAAGAAAGGGTTCAGTGTTGGTAGTAGGGGATTCAATGATAAGGGAGGTTGGCAGACATTTAATAGGGGAGCTAAAATTGAAGATATAGAGGGGAAAATAAAGATGATAATTGACAGAGCACACAATCATGTTGTAGTATTGGTTGGAACAAATAACGTAAAGAGAGATGGTACAGAAATAATTATGCAAAGATACAAGAGTCTTATGAGAACACTTAAGGAAAAAAAGTACAGGAAGGTCACCATGAAATGCATTTTAGACAGAACAGATGGATCAGACCATTTAGATAGTAAGATAATAGGTATCAACCTTAGGTTGCAGATGATGTGTGCACATAAGGGTATGAAATTTATTGATGGGAAAGTAAACAAAAGTAAAATACTAGACAGGAGAGGTTTACCTCTAAATGAAGCCTAAAACAGGGTACTATGTAGGATGCAGTCAAAGGGGGAGAGTTGAGGTCAGGGAAGTGTGAAATAAGTAGTAGAAAAGCAAAACTAAAAATGATAGGGCAAAAACAAAAATTGGAAAAACAACAAAATTACAAACTAAAATGAATTTATGCAAATGTGAGAAGCATAGTAAATAAAAGAAAAGAATTGGAACTCTATGTAGAAGAAGAAAAACCAGATATAATAGGATTAACAGAATCATGGACATATGAGGACATTGCAGATAGTGAGCTTGAAATAGAGGGATATACAATGTTAAGGAAAGATAGGGTAGATGGAGACAATGCTAAGGGAGGTAGCATTTTATTATACTGTACAAATTCAATTAATATAACTATGAAAGATGATTTATCACCTGGTAACAAAAATGAAATTGTATGGGGGAAAATAGAAAGTGGGAGTGAAAAAACAGTAGTTGGAGTATGCTATAGATGTCCATCAAGTCCAAAAGAGAAAGACGAGGAGCTGATTAGCATAATAAAAAAGGCAAGTACAAGGAAATTATTATTAATGGGGGATTTCAACTTTCCAGAAATAAAATAGTATATGGCAGAAACACTTGTGAGTCAAAACCACTCGTTAAGTGCATAACTGACAATTTTTTTATTCAACATGTAGAAGCAGCTAACAGAGGCAAAAACACACTCGACCTAGTTTTTACTACAGGGGAAAATATGAATGAAAACGTTACCGTTGAGGAATTGTTTGGCTCAAGTGACCATCAAGTCATCCGTTGGGATCATATAGCAGGGAAAGAAGTAAACATAAACATGCAAATATACAACTACTCTAAGGCAGATGTTAAGAAGATGAAAGAGGCAGCGACCCACATAATCTGGAAAGATATTGTTAGAGGAACAGATGTTGGACAAGAATTGGATACTTTCAAAACAGTTCTAGAAACGCTAAAAGTGGAATGTGTTCCATGTGGGGAGGTAAACCCCAAGCGTAAAAGTTGATAACTAGATTTGTAGTTAAATGTAGAAAAGCTAAAAATAAAGCATGGAAAAAATATATAGAGGCAGGTAAATCATAAGAAACATTTAAAATATTTGGGCAAGCAAAACTTAGCTCAGAAAGTGAATAAAGCAGCAAAAATAAACTTTGAAAAAAAACTTGCTCATTGGATCAAGACTGACAGTAAAAGCTTCTTTTCTTATGTTAGAAATAAACAAAAAAAAATTAAAGACAAAGTAGGCTCTCTCATAGATAGCACCGGAAAAATAACAACTGAGAGTAGGGATGCAGATAATATACTCAATCAGTACTTTGGCACAGTCTATGCAAAAGAGAACTGCTACAAGATCCAACAGCCTATAGATATTCCAAAGAGACATGGATACAGAGGGATTAAGATCAATCTGTATTACAGAAGAAATGGTTTTTAAAAAAATTGGAGGGGTTGAAAGTGAATAAATGTCCAGGTCAAGATGGTATTCATCCAAAATTGCTGTTTGAAATTAGAGACCAACTAGCAAAACCATTGGCTATATTATGTTCTCAATTACTTGCAAAAGGGATTGTTCCACATGATTAGAAAGATGCAGGAGTGATCCCCTTATTCAAAAAGGGCAACAATTCAGTTCCAGCAATTTATAGATCAGTGAGTTTAACGAGCATAGTATGTAAATTGTTAGAGTCAATAATCAAAGAAAGCATTGTAATGGATTTAGACAACTTTAATCTTATCAGAAATAGCCAGGATGGGTTTACTAGAGGGAGATCGTGCTTAACAAATCTATTAGAATTCATGGAAAAAGTTACTAAAATGAAAGGCCTAGATAAAGGTAGCCAGTGGATGTTATTTATCTTGATTTTGATAAGGCCTTTGATAGAGTACCTCATCAAAGATTATTTCGAAAGTTAAAATCATATGGAATAGGTGAGGTAGTTGCCAAATGGATTGAAAATTGGTTAACCGGAAGAAGGCAGAGAGTGGGCAAAAATAAGGAGTACTCTGAGTGGTGTGAAGTAAAGAGTGCAAGAGTGGAGTGCCACAGGGCACAGGGCTCAGTTTTGGACCAATTTTGTTCTTAATATATATAAATGATTTGGACATTGATATCGGATCCATGATTGTAAAATTTGCTGATGACACAAAACTATGTAGTAGTGTTTCATCTAAAGCAGAAGTGGATATATTGAGGTCAGATTTATTTTAAATTCGAGAATGGTCTGTGAGCTGGCAAATGGAGTTTAATGTATATAAATGTACAATCATCCACATGGTTAGATGAAATATGAAACATAAATACAGAATTGGCGAGAACAATATTAGAATGATAGAAAAGGAAAGGGACCTAGGGGTTATATTATATTATACAGGTAAAGTGAGTGAGCAAGTTCAGGTAGCAGTGAAAAAGGCAAATGCAATGTTAGGTATGATAAAAAGAAATATTAAACATAGGAGCAAGAAAGTAATGGTCAAACTGTATAAAGCATTAATTAGACCTAGATTGGAGTACTGTATACAGGTGTGGAGTCCATATCATAAAGGGGATATAAACATGCTGAAAAGGATACAAAGTAGAATGACAAAACTGATAGTGGGATTCCAGAATTACAGTTATGAGGAAAGACTCAGAAAAAAACCAGTCTACAGTGTCTAGAAAAGAGAAGAATTTGAGGTGACAATACAGGTTTTTAAGATAACCAAAGGAATGGGTAAATTAGACTATAACAAGTTTTTCAAAATACACCTACAAAAACAAGAGGGCATAGCTTCACATTAACTAAAGAAAGGTCCAGATTAGATATTAGGAAATATATTTTTAGTGAAAGAATGGTGAATGCTTGGATTGCATTGCCACAGGATATAGTGGAGACAGGGACAATTAATGCATGTAAGATTAGATTGGATGCGCATAGCTTTTAGAACAAGGTAATATAAATGAAACTGGTTGTATACAGACTCTGCAGAGTCTTCTAAACCAGTATAAAGACGTTAAGTTAAGTTTTTATTTTTCTATTCTGAGATGATCTTCAAAATAAATCACTAGCAAATTGTTTTATGTAGCATGTTATAAGTTGGCAGTTGCAAGATTAATATTTTACTAATTCAACACTGATTAGTGTAATGTTGATATCAATCTAAATATTGAAAGACAATCATCCATAAACAATACACATACAAAATTCATAAAGTTTATTAAATTGTCTTAAATATATATACATTTTCTTTAACTGTCAAGTGCATTTGTTCTGTGTTGCCATGACATTTTTGAGGATTTTGACATGTTCCAATAAGATACCAGAATCACACATAAAAAATGAAATCAGAGGTCCATATAAGTATACATTTTCTGAAAGAAAATTGGATAAGGAATATTATAGTATGCATTTAGTATGTTTGTGACTATGTACGTTGACCTTGACCTTGTTCTGTACCCATTGAGTAAAATTGTGCAACACATCTTCTGCTTGCAACCCACCCTCATACTTATGGATTGGTTTCAATTACCATTGTAAGAAGTTTTTCAGATACTGCAAGCTGTTTTATTTCAGAAAATGTATACTTATGTAGATTTCATTTGAAAAATGTAATTTATGTGAATTTTTTAAATTCATAATCTGAAAAATACTATTCAATCATACCAAAAAGAAAAACTATAAATACAGTTAAAAAATTACAGTTATCTAAGTTTTTATTAATATTCTGAACAAAAGTTGAAACAGAAGAATAACATATTTTAATATTAATCTATCTTTTCTAATTGAGTCCTTTGTCAGTCTTGTAAATGAGGTTTTGCTCGCAATGCTCGTGGTATCCAACCTTGCACATCGGACACTGATGCCATGTTTATTTTCCGCCTTTGCTATTGTTACTACTCTTGCTTCTGTCAGTGTCACTGCAAACAAAGCAGTCTTTCCCCTCTTGTCATCCAGCAGTCAAAAACAATGCCCAACAGTATCAGCATTTGGGATGAGACATCCAACTTGACGCTGAACTATTGGTGGCTGAAATTCTGGAACGTTGCAGCATAGAGATTCCATAAAAGAATATATTTTTCTCTCTAGTCTTTTGTTTGGTTAACTTGGTACCACAGTCATATTATAAATAATCCACCTTTCTAAGTTTATATTCTGAGAACTGTTAGGATTTCTAACAATCAAATTAGAGTCTAAGCATGGCCTATTCCCTTCATTATACAACTTTTCCCAACAAAATTGGTCAGGTGCGACACTAGATCCAGAGCTAAGCATGATTTCCCTATCTCAGATCTGATTCGTCTTCACCACTTCTACTAATCATTGTCATGTCCTCTAAATAATTCCTATCACTTTTGTCTATTGGAAGAACTAGATCTAGAATTATTATCTAGTCCTGATGGAACCTTTCCAGCATCAGACATTAGCAGGCAGAATAATTTGAAAAAATATCTAGCTCAGTTCAAATACAAAACAACAATGGAATGTTACGATTAGACAATGCTGTAAGGTTAATCAACTGATAACTGAGAACACGCAGAAGAGTGATGCCGTCATATACACCGACGGATCAGTGCTGCGCAGTGGGACATCAGGCTGGGGTTTCTCGGCTAGAGTGAGAGGACAGGTCATTGCTAAGTGCAGTGTGGCATACATGTCAACAACCTCCAGTTTGAGAATGGAGATGGAGGCAGTGACCTCAGCACTGAAATGGATATCTGAGACTAACAAGGGCAGTCATCGTGACAGGCGCGCAAGCCGTACTTCAGAAGGTACAGAAGGGATGGCTTAGATACGAGTTGACAGCAGCTGTTGAGGCCTCAAACCTCCAGGGGTTGACATGGGGTTCAGAGCAACGAAAGAGCTGACATCATGGCTTCACAAGCTCCCATCATGGGCACATTAGTGATAGATAGAAGTGATATTTTGAAATCAATGAATGGCTGCCTGTTAGATGAGGACATACCTCAATAGATGAAGCAGCAATCCACAGACTGCAAAGTTTCGACATTAAACGAGATTCGAGCGGAGTATGGCTCATGAGAGTATGGAGCAGGAGAGCGTACAACCAGCAAGCTACAAGGAGCATCAGCATCCATACCCTACGCCATTTGCTGAGAGAGACTGAGCACCTATGGGTATGCTCGGAGTGCAGTACGTCGATTCTTATATACAGAAACAGAAACAAAAACGCTGTATGATGCAAACTGGAAGAAAAACCAATTATTTATAGTAATCTCCCCTCTGCTAACGTAAAAAATAAGATTTGCAAATTTAATTACAATTTTTCTTTCGGCCGATTTTATGGCCGTAGCACCACGGGAAGAGCCATGACGCCCGACCATTGGCCATTATGACAGTTGGAGGGTTAATCAAGTTTTGGTGTCAAAATAAGTCTCCCCTGCTGAAAGGTGCAAATATCGTGGTCTAGCTGTAAACTACAACACAATACATTCCACTATCTAGACAATATCCTGCTACTTGCAAAGCCCTTTTCAGGACTTTGTAGCAAGAAATTGAGAACAAAGAAGAAGAAGAACATAATCTCCTTCCTGATGCTGGGGAATTCAGTGTGTTTTTATAATTGATAAACTTATATTATATATATAGTGTTATTTAATTGATAGCCAGTTTTGATGGCAAAAACTTTTTGAAAAAGTGAGCAAGAATTACAGGAGCTTGTGACAACAATATACACAATAGGTCAAAAAAATAAAGACTATGATAATTGGGAAAAATGACAAGAAACCATGTATGCAGATACAAATAAAAGATAAACTACTTGAACAGGTACAGAGTTTCTCCTACCTAGGTAAAAATAGGCATGGCCAAAATGGTATTCGACAACATGCAACACATACTGATATCCAAACAAATTAATCAGAATTTGAAGATGGGAATTGTCAGTTGTTATGTATAGCCTACTCGTCCCTACTTTATTGCACAGAAACATGGAAACTAAATAACAAGTTGGAAACGAGTATTAAAGTCTTTGAAATGTGGGTATATAGAAGATTGGGTCGCATTTCTTGGAAAGAGAAGAAAACAGATATGGAGGTATTGAAAAAGTTGGGGGTGAAAAGAGAATTAATGACCGAAGTCAGAGTTAGACAGCAGCGTTATTTTGGTCATATAACAAGACATACCTCTTTGTTGAAGATCATACTGGAGGGTAGGGTGGATGGCAGTCGTTCAAGAGGCAGACATTTTAAGTGGATGGATAACAACAGGAGATGGACTGGGAAAAGTCTCTTAGATTGTACCATTACAGCAAGAGATAGCGTACACTCAAGATCCATTGCAGTCGACCTTTGATAAGGAGATGGCATCTGAACTGAACTGATTAGCTAACCATTAGACAGTTTTCTGATTCGAACTCACCAAGTTTTTCCATTCTAAAAATATACGATAAAAGATTTACAATTTTCTGGTTGATATCCATAAACTTATTTACCCAGTTGTTAGGTCAGTTTTGCTGCTTGTTTTTGACATAATTCTCTCTTCACGTATCTATGTTTGAATTTTATATATATAACTTAATGTTTTATACTGGGTTAGAAGACTCTGCAGAGAAGGTATATACAACTAGTTTCTTTTACATTTCCTTGATCTAAAAACTATGTTCATCAAATCTATTCTTGAATGTATTAATTGACCCTGCCCCCACAATTTCCTGTGACAATGTATTTCAAGCATTCACTACCTTCTGACTAAAAAAATATTTCATAATATCCAATCTGGACGTTTCTTTAATTAATGTGCATATCACTTTATTATATGCCTCATATTCGTGAATATAATAATTGTTATTTCAAATTAAATAAAATGTGTTACAAATATTATTTTTTTAAAGATTTCTAAAAAGCCATTATATAAACGAAGAAAATGTTATAAGTTCAGTTGCTCAGTTATGAAAATTCATAATGTACACAGGTACAATACATAGAGACCCTATGAATTTGTTACATTAACCTTGCTTAGAAAATATTTAAAATGAACTTTTGGAAGTTTCCACTATACAACTTAATTTGTATCATAAATTTCTTTTGTTTTTTTGTTTTTGTTTTGCGGTACATAGGCCTAATAGAGGAAAACAATTTTTTATTTTACAATCAGGTAAATTATCATCTTTGCTTGCTAATTGGCAGCTATTATTATTAGAATTCAGGTTTTGGAAAACACAACATATTTGAACACTTCTTCTCATCGTTAGGTCGGACAGGTGTAAGAGGACAAGAAGGCTTTCCTGGTGTGCCAGGTTTTCCTGGACCGAAAGGAGGAAAAGGTTCTTCTGGGATATCTGGTTTGGATGGATTGCCTGGAGTTGATGGACCTCCGGGTCTACCAGGTCAAAATGGAGAAAATGGGCTTCCTGGGTTGCCTGGTAAGTTCATTTAATAAACATTATTGTTTATACTCTTTCATTCATGCTCCTTTGTGTTTCAAAGGAACACAAAGCTGCAACACTCTCCACTGATATTTTGAGCAATTTTTGTGCTCAACCATGGAGATTACATGGCTACATCTGTAATGTGGAGGTCTCTGCTAAAACATGCCTCCTCCCAGTTTCAGAGATGCTTAACCATTGCCAAGTTTCTTTGTTTGGTCATGTTGTAAAGCTGGCGCCAAGAAACCTCGGCCCACAAGATACTACACAAATCGTTCCTCAGCCCCAAAGATCTTCCCCGACTGGCTGGAGGCGCAGAAGAGGCCATTCCAGCATAGTATGGATCCAGCAGATAGCAACCTCCACCTCTCTCTGGGCGAGGCCTGGAACCACACTGGAATAGTGAGTCATGGACGTGGCCAATCAACAAAAAGGGTCTCAGATGCCTAAGCAAACATTATTTTTTGTTATTGAGATTTCAGTTGCTTTGACTTTTTTCCCCCAATGTTCTTCATTGCTCTTATTGTCCTACCTAAGCTTCTCTTTACTACATATTTTACTGGCAAGGGGAAGACCCCAACAAAAGATGGATCATGGTGTAGGCTTTGCAGTGAAAAAGTCTCTAATACTTATGGTTGAACCAGGCGAGAATGGTTCAGAACACCTGCTCACACTTTATCCACATACCACAGTAGGTCCCGTCACCCTTGTCAGTGTTTATACACCTACCTTGTGCTCCACACCTGAAGTCAAAGATGAGCTCTATAAAAATTTATCAGCGATCATTAGAAGTATCCATACTCAAGAACAGTTTGTTCTACTGGTTGATTTCACTGCTTGAGTGGGCACTGATCATGACTCGTGGCCTTCATGTCTTGGCAAGTTTTGGGTTGGACAAATTAATGAAAATGGCCAGAGGCTCTTAGAGTGCCTACCATGAATTTTGTGTGACCAACTCATATTTTCAGACCAAATCTCATATACACAGAAATAAACACAACTAAATCTGCCAAAGTCACTGTCTATTATTTTTCAATTTAATCAATCTGTATCGGCTGAAAGAAAAAAAGATATTGATTCGTTTGTTAGAGAAGCACTGCTTCCACAGACCTATATATTTATATATATATACATACACCAGGGAATGGCAGCGTATTAATGGCTGTGGTCTCGACTAGCACCGGTGTTTGTGTAGACTTTTCTGGTGTTTGGTGGTTCCTGTTTGGATTGTCTTCTTCTTCTTCTTCTTCGTACGCAGTCAGACAGTAACCATTATTTTTTCGAATAAAGCGGCGGTCATCCTGAGGCTGTCGACACTGCCATAGAGCTTGTGTTGCAGTTCCACTGGTGATGGCCACATCTGCTCTCTCTGATCCTCGTAAGTCGGGCAGTTCTGCAGCAGATGTTCAGCGGTCATTTTACCGGTACCGCACGGGCATTCGTCCGTGCCACCTATCTTCAATTTGTTGAATAGGTGGTACCTCAGTCTATTGTGGCCAGTGCGAAGTCTGAAGACAACGACCTGCTCTCTTCTGTTCAACTGGTAATAGGCATCGTTTTTGGTGTAACCAGTATGTTCGGTTTCCCATTTGGTCATGTATCTGGCTTTAATAAGCCGTTTTGACTCTTCGTACGTCATACTAGTATCTGTTTGTGGTAGTCTTGCACCTTCTTTTGCCAGTCTGTCTGCCTCCTCGTTGCCTTGGATGTTGCAGTGTGATGGGACCCACTGTACCACTACCCTTTTTGGTGCGGACTGCTGGCACAGTTGGCAGAGTGCTGCTCTTAAGTCATTAAGCTCAGTGTTTTTCTGGCTTTTTAGCCCTGTGGCTACGGCCAGAGCATCTGTAAGCAGGACTGTATGGCTTTCATTTTCTTTATGTGTCACCATTTCTTCCACTGCCGCCCTCAGTGCCTCTGCCTCCGCTCTGAAATTGCTTATGTACTTACCAGTAGCGAATGACAGTGTTATTAGTCTGCCATTTGGTAGGTTCAGGAATGCTCCTGCCCCCCCGTTCTGTGTAGTGTTTGTTACAGAACCGTCGTGTATGCATGGGTCCAGTCCATGCTTGGGTAGTTTTTTTATATAAAGCTTAGGGTAGTATCTCTCCTTTCTTTTTCAGTCTGGCAGTTTTTGTTTCCAATACCTGGTATATTTTCTACCACCTCTGGAAATATATCCTGCCCCCAGGTGGGTTTTCGTACAGTAGTGATGGGTTTTGGTGTTGTAAGTGCGTTTATGGGATCTTCGTGCATCTTTGCTTTGGCTATTTCTGCAAAGTTTCTTCGCTTTAGTTTCCCATTTCCCAAATTGTTTAGTCTCTGGTGCATTGGATGGTCAGTCAGTCTTCGGAGTTTCTCTGAATGCAGCTGGGCTCTGCAGTCTCTTCTATCGGTCATGGATTGCAGTTTTTGTAATCTTTTCAAGTTCTACAATTGGCGTTGACTTCATGCCTTCTGTTATAACTCTCATGGCTTAGTTTTGAAGTTTGCTAACTTTTTGTTTGGATTGTAATTCGCGGCTCCTTCACCAGGTGGTATCAGGGACTTTGTTGTGTGGAATTGATGTGCTTTCGATCGGTTATCCTGTTTCCTATCCTGCATTTCATGCCTGGCTTGAATCGTTGGAGGCCAGTCCATGATGGAATTTGGCATTCCGCTTGGCTGCACATCCAGAGTTCGGTCCAGGTTATCACTACTCATGAACCTTTCTGTTCGGCCTTCCTCCTGCCCAAGCCTCCTTCTTCATGAGGTTACATGACACCTCTCCCAACCTCGTATTCTCAGCACAGCAAGGGTCACACTGACCAAAAGGTTGACACAATCTAGAGAACTCGGTGGCGGGACATGGAAAAAACAGGGAGTTTGACACTGACAGACACGGAAAGCCTGACACAAACATTGGTCTAATACACTCATCGTGGCCCTCATCCCAAGGCAGCAGAGTACTCAGCTCCATCTGGGAAGTCTGTAGGGATTTTGGTTGACATTCTACGCATGAACACAGCCTTAGCAGTTGGTCGTGGTAGTGATCAATCAATGCAACGCGGCTTTGATGCCTACGCAAACATTATTTTTATTATTATATATTTATATATATATATATATGCATGTGTATATGTAGAAGAATTATTTGTATGCCTATGCATTTATGTTGATGATAACAAAAGAGATACAACTTTAATTTTAGTCTTTGTCATAATACTGACACCAGAAATTAGCAGTGAATATTTAGATACACTTTCTTTCAAATTTTGAAATTATTAAAAAATAAATTTAAAAAATGTTTTATCATCAGGTGCAAAAGGGGAACTGGGTATTTCCGGCTACGATGGTGAACAAGGTCGCACAGGTACTGATGGACTACCTGGTTTGGAAGGAATAAAGGGACTAAAGGGTGCCCCAGGTTTTCCTGGAACTTTTGGTATGCCTGGACTTGATGGTAAGGATTGTTTTAAATACTGCTTTTTTGTCTTGAGATTAAGGCAATCTAAGCAGTCTTATCATACAGAATAAGCCTACTTTTGTCAAGGATTATCCTCCTTAATATTACATTTCCTTGTCAGTCATGGAGTGACCATAAACAAACATGACAGAAGTTAACTGCTCAATACTTGGCATACAAATGTATCATTGGTCTTTTTAAGAGAGTCAAGAGTTTGAGATGACCAAAACTTTACAATTAAAAAACAAAATAGTAATTATCATTGCAACACTGAGTATTTTTGTTTAAATTTTATTTTGTCCCAGTTTTCGGGTTGTTGTTTTTTTAGTCTTCACAGTTTGTGTGTAAACATGTATATCATAATACAGACATAGGGCCTACACTACTCTTAGCTACAATCTGCTATGAGAATACAGGCAAACATTACTTTCTACAATCTGCCATGAAAATAAATACAGGCAAGGACTACTTTCTACAACCTGCCATGAGCGATCCATGAGCCAACAAAAGCCACTGAAACAACAAATTGAGAGTATAAAAATGGGGCTGGATAGAGCATATGCTGAGGAAGATACCGTCCAACATAGCCAGGCAGGCTCTCACAAGGAATTCTCAAAGGAAGTGAAATAGAGGTAGACCTAAAAGTAGATGGAGAAAATAAAATAAGAGGGAACTGCAATTAAATTGTATCAACCTGGAGAGAGGCAGAAAGACCAGCTCAGAACTTTGTTTGCTGACAAGATGTGATCGAAGGCCTATGCACTGAGTGGAGCGATAGATTGCTAACCTGTCATGATGTGCCAGTTAGCTTCTCACTGCTCATTCTTGTCATTCTTCCCTTCTTTGCAATCATGTAATCTCCACTGTCATTTCAACAGAGTGTGCCTTATTGTTGTGCAAGCAGATATTGCGAAATTAATAATAACAAATAAAAAAAGTTATTTCATGCAAATTAACACAAAACACATTATATTCCTCAGTTAGACTGTAGTGTTTATTTATGAAATGCAAATATGACACATTAAAGATAAAGGGACACGCAGGTTTATAACCTTTCATACACACACATCTTCTTCTTCTTTGATTAACTGATTCTATGCTTCTAGCCCACTGAGGTTCACAAACGTGACTGTGCATTTCAGGTCTTTGTCAGTCCCCAACAGCATTTTGAGCATGGTTGCTCCCCTGGGTCAGACAGCCTCTCTTTGGTCTACATAAGTGGGGCAGTCCCGCAGGATATGTTCTAATGTTTGCTTGAGTGCTCTGCAATTGTACGTGTCTGTGTCTCTAAGATCCATTCTTCTGTGTAGTTGGACCTTGAGTCTACAATGTCTCATTCTGAGTAGAGAGATCTTTATCTGCCCATCTCTGTCAAGTTTGTCTATACTGTAATTTTTCTACTTGTATTCTTTGTGCTGGTCTTTCCATTTTGTCCTCATGAATCATTTTATGAGTGTCTATGCTTCTTTATAGCTCTGTGAATGACGAGTCTGTGTGCCGCCAGTTCCTGCTTTTGCGGCTCATGTGCCTTCTCATTTCCAAGGATCCCACAGTGGACTAGAATCCACTGTAAGACTGAATCTGTTTTTTTTTTGGGACAGCACTCCAATGTTATATTTTATTTTGTGTGAGAATCTATTTTCTTTGGGGTTTGAGATGGCTTGGAGTACGCTAATGGAGTCTGTTGGAACGACCGTTTTCCTTATAGTTGTGGTTTGGCTGATTAGAATCACGTTGCTGCATGTACAGCTGTTACTTCAGCTCGGAATAAATATGCTGACCTAAAATCAGTAAAAGCAGCCAAGTATAAAAAGTAACATCTTAAAATGAGCTTGAAAAATATGGTTTTTAGAGCATATATACTACGAGTTAAAGCCCTTCTCGCCTTCTGTATCCTTAATTTGATATAACTATCTGGCTGACTATATATTCTTTAAATATATTCTAGTTGTCAACTGAAAGAGTAACAAGGATAAACAAATAGAAGAAGGGGAAAGGTAGAACAAGAAGTAGGACAGGAAGAAAAAGACAAGACTCCAATATCCCATCTGTTATTTTAACTCATTCAATCCCACGAGCCAATACATCAGCTTCTGGTTTTTTCTAGAAAACCCAGAAGCCGATATATCGGCTTTTGCGACTGTGTTAAAAAAATCACATATTTTCCCATTCCTAGTTCACCTAAATGTTTTATTTTGGTTATTGGCGCTAAGTCGAGATTTTGTACTTTTCATTTCCGGAAGAGTTATCGTGAGTTTTGTTGAAAAAAATGTTTAGTTTCGTAACTTGGAAACTATAATTTTGTTTCAGAGGGCAGCTTTTAAGTTATCCAATGCACCTTCAGCCACACCAATTAGAGTTTTTTTTCCGTACAAGCTCGGTGATAGATAGATTATATTATTGCTAATGGTAGTGATGATACGATGTTGATTGCAATATTTCAATTTCTTTATCAAGTTTTAGTTCTAAGTCGAGTGATGAAAGTGAAACTAAATCTACTGACATAGGGACAGTGCCCTCTTTTTTTCAAACAATAGTAGTAAAAGTATGTGAACCAATATTGAATACAGCAAAAACATTCTTTCCGTGTGTGTAAATTGTAAACACTCTCATTGATGTTGATGGGGGCTTTTATTTTTAGCACGTTTTCAACTTCATGTGCCTTCAGTAAAATATAAATACTGTGAAAACAACTGCACCAAATTAGGTGTAACTTTAAGAACATCTTCCCTTGTGAATTACCGTCAATAGAAAGTCATTATGTTATTTGTGTATTGGTTTAGAGCTGAATAATGTGTTGATTAGGGTAAAAAATGTTTTCATAATTTAAAAAAATAACAAACGATTATGCAACTATAATCTCTCAGGCACAAATTTTCACCTCCATTTGAAAATATGTGTATTCCATTGTATTCTGGCCACAATTGTGAGCAGTTTGGTATATAATTTGTATTATTTCAGGCAACTTTTATTAAAGATAAATGGATCACAACTAAGGGATGCTGTGTTTGAGTTTTGCATAAGGAAAAAATTGTGTCCATAGGTCCAAAATATTTGGGAGTGAATGAGTTAAAAATGTGTAACTGAGATATCATGTTCTATTCTGTCTTGTAGGTCTGAAGGGAGAGTCTGGTCTCTCTGGTTCACCAGGTCTAGATGGACTTCCTGGTGAACCTGGAAGATCTGGTTCATATGGTCCTAAGGGGGATGCAGGCGAACCAGGGTTGTCTGGTCAAGTTGGATTACCAGGTTTGTAAACACAAAAGATTAATCTGCAAATAAGATTTGGTTTGTGGAAAAAAATATCACTTCTGTTCTTAATGTTATATCTAACAAGTCTTTAATAAAATCTAAGTATGTAGAATGACTATGTTATTGATATAATTGTAATGTGATAGCTAACATGTCCTAAATATAATCTAAGTATGTAGAATGACTATGTTATTGATATAATTGTAATGTGATAGCTAACATGTCCTTAATATAATCTAAGTATGTAGAATGACTATGTTATGGACATAATTGTAATGTGATAGCTAACATGTCCTTAATATAATCTAAGTATGTAGAATGACTATGTTATTGACATAATTGTAATGTGATAGCTGCTAACAACACCAACAACTATAGAGGATAACCAACTGATAACGAAGGAAGAGGTAGCTGCTGCGGTAAAGACATTGAGAAGAGGGAAGGTGGCCGGCGTGGACAATATACCAGCAGAGCTCTTACAGTCAGGTAGGGAGGTAGTGGTGGAAGGCCTGACACACATCTGCAACAAAATTTGGGGAACAGGAAACTGGCCGGACTTATGGACAAAATCAATGGTTATACCGTTATATAAGTCTGGAACCTTAAAGCTGTGCCAAAATTACAGAACAATAAGCCTCATCAGTCAATCTAGCAAGGTCATGCTTAAATTAATCCTCGACCGATTGAAACCCCAAACAGAGGACATCATAGCTGAGAAGCTGCAGGGTTCAGACAGGGAAAAGCACTACAGAACAGATATTTAATTTAAGGCTGCTAAGTGAGAAATATCTAGAAAAAGAGCAAAATCTGTATCATGTGTTTGTTCATTTTAAGAAGGTATTTGATAGGGTATGGTATAAAGCGCTATGGACAACCATAAGGATGTATAAAATCGTCGGAAATATTATAAAGGTCCTTGAACACCTGTATGACAAGGCGTCCAGTACAGTTCTTGGGAATGGGAGGCATGGGGGACTGGTTTTGCACATCAGTTGGTATGAGACAGGGTTGTACACTCTCTCCAACTCTTTTCAATATATTCCTTCAGGGAATTATGAGGTCATGTTGGTACTGTCAAGATAGGGGGCAGAACGATTACCAACCTTTGTTTTGCAGATGACATTGGCGGGTTCAGAAGCAGAACTCCAGGAATGGGTCAGAAGGCTCGATGAAACAGCACTTGACTATGGTATGGAGATAAAAGCTGGAAAGACAAAATTAGTGACCAACAACGCTGAGGGCTTCAACAGTAGGATAAAAGCTAATGGCCAGGAACTCAAAGTGGTTGATCGTTTTAAATATCTGTGTTTAATTGTCAGTGATGAAGGATCAAAATGTGAGGTGTTGACCAGAATAGCACAGACAAAAGCGGCGCTTGCACAGCATATCAAAATTTGGCAAGATAAACGGTTAGCTCTATGCATGAAAATCAGAATAATGCGTACATTGTTCCTGTCAATATTCCTCTATGCTTGTGAGACATGAACAGTTACAGTTGACCTTCAGCGAAAGAAAAAGGCCTGGGAGATGAGATGTTTCTGAAGACTTTTAAACGTCACGTACAAAGATCGAGTTACAAATGAGGAAAAATACAAGATAGAATTACAACAGCAATAGGGTCTTTTGAAGATCTCTTGGCAACTGTCAAAAGAAGGAAACTCGCTTGGTACAGTCACATATCGAGATCAAATGGTCTTGCAAATACGATCCTGCACGAAAAGGTGCAAGACAAATGACAAAGAGGTGAGAGGACAACATAAAAGAATGGACCAATCTCCAACCAGAAGAGGCACAGACAGCGGCTGCTGACAGAGAAGGGTGGCGTGTGGGGTTGTGAGGATGTTTTCATGCGTGCCCCAACGACCTCACCAGTTACAGGATGATCTGACCTGATATCTAACATGTCCTTAATATAATCTAAGTATTTAAAATGACTATGTTATTGATATAATTGTAATTTGATAGCTAACATGTCATTCATGTAATCTAAGTATTTCTAAGGACTATGTTATTGGCAAAGTTTATGCCCGCATGCTACTAAACAGGTTGAGACGGCTCATGGACAAAGTGTACCCAGAATCCCAGTATGGCTTTATAGTAGGTAGATCAACAACAGATAAGATTTTCTCACTTCCCCAGGAGAAGTGCAAAGAACAAGACCAGCTGCTCTTTATGATATTTCTAGACCTCACAAGGCCATCAACTTGGTTAGTAGAAAGGCTCTATTCGAACTCCTCTAAAATATTGGCTGCACCCTAGGGGGGTGTAGCATGAAAATTTCTTTTCACATTGATTTGAAGGGCTCAGTTCTATACGATGGATCATCTTCAAACGCTTTTCCCATCAAAAATGAGGTGAAGCAGGGATGTGTGCTCATGCCGACCCTCTTTGGGATCTTCTTCTCAATGCTCCTATCCTACGTTTATGACACATCTGTGGGCGGTATTTATCTGCACACCAGGTCAGACGGGTGGCTGTTTAACCTGTCCGTGCAAGGACCAAGATGAGGACGGTGCTCATTAGGGAGATACTATTTGCGGAGGATGCAGTTCTGGTGACAAATAGTGAGGAGGCCTTGCAGAGACTTGGATACAGATTCGTCGAGAGGTGCAAGCAGTTCGATCTCACCATAAGTCTGGAAAAGACAAAGGCCTACGCACAGGGCATTACCACTACGATATCCATAAAGATTGATGGCGTCACTCTGGAGGTCATCAACAGTTTCACTTATCTGGGGTCTGCCATCAGCAACACTCTCTCGCTCAAGAAGGAGATAGACATTAGGCTTGGCAGGTCAAGAACCGTCATGGCCCGCCTGACGAAGAGAGTCTGGGAAAACACTGCGCTGTCTCACTACACCAAGGTCTGGGTCTATCAGACCTGTGTTCTTGGCACTCTCATGTATGGAAGCGAGACTTGGAGCACTTACACTAAACAGGAATGGCGGCTGAACACCTTTCACATGAGGTGTCTACGGCATATATTGGGGATTGAGTAGCCAGAGACATTGTCACATAATACGGTTTTACAGCGAGCAAACACTCACAGCATGTACTCGATGTTGAGTCAGCGATGTCTACGGTGGTTGGGACATGTTTATCGCATGGAAGATGAGATGCTACCAAAGGATATCCTTTATGGACAGCTAGCCATTGGTGTTAAAAGAATCGGTTGTCCCATACTGCGATTCAAGGACGTATGCAAGAGGGACATGAAGTCATGTGACATGCCATCCAAGAGCTGGGAAGAAATTCTCAGGATCGAGCTTTCTGAAGACAGTCAGTTGGAGGGGGCATAGTGGCTGCTGACGCTCGTAGAGGTCTTCTGGCTGCAGAGAAAAGAGAAAGACTGATGAGATCAAGGAACAGCCAGGCAAGCCAGCTTCTATAGTATGGTTGTACGATCTGTGGTAGGGACTGTCACTCGCGGATTGGCCTTTACAGCCATAGCAAACAGTGTTGAAATACAGAAGACAGAGCTGGACAAAAACTTACAGGATGCCACGTGCATAGTCTATAGAGACTGAGACACCTATGATGAATAATGTATGTGCTAGTAAGAGGCGGTGACCAAAGCATAATGTGAAATAAATGTAGATATATTGGATTGATTGTCCAAGTGTAAGCCCAGGGTGACTATTGCTTAACTTTCTTTTCTTTTGTTTGTGTCTATTAGCCCTTGTGATTTTTGTTGTCACATTGTTTACAGCTCACTAAGTTTAGTGTTCCAAATTTCTTTACTTATCAAATTTAATATCGTGCTGGTGTGGCCTCATTCAGGATATTCTGGAACGGATGGTCAGAAAGGAGAACCTGGCTTGCCAGGATTTGGCTTGTCTGGTTTACCTGGCAGAGATGGTGATAAAGGACAGGATGGTGAGCCCGGAATACCTGGAGCCCCTGGTCTGACTGGAGAGAAGGGTACACAAGGATTCCCTGGAGCTACTGGTGAAAAGGTGAGGTTCATATCCAACCCCATGAATATGTACTTCTCAAAATGCTGTTCATCATCCAATCTTGTCTTGTCTTTCCCGTAAATTCAAGAGGTCATAGGGCCATCACTCAGCAAGTCAGTGATGTGTCTTGGGCATCCTGCTAACCAAGGAGGGCCCAATCTCTCCTTGGCAATGATTTTTAGTCCATTATTGTTCTGTGTGTACATTTCACAGCAAGACCAAAATCAACACGTCTGCAAATAGAGCAAAGGGTGTCAATCTTGTGAAGTGCAGCCATGTGCACTAAACTGTGGAATATGATACAGGCTAATGGAAATAGTATTACATATAGCCGATGACAATGCCAGGATAATCAAAGGGAATAAAACACACAAAAATGAACGAATTAACAAATTTAAATGAAAAACAGCAACAATTTTCCCTGGACACAAGTGTAAGTAGTCGACTAGTGTGAATTTAAGTCAAATCCATGGCCTGGTGGCATCCATAATGAACTAAAACACCAGAGCAAAGTTAGACCAGCAGCCAGTTAGACCAGCAGGCAGTTAGACACAATCTTTGCTGCTCATTACATAAACAAATTTACTGATGTTCTATATCAGTTATTATCTTCATTGTAATATTTGATATCAGTGTGGTACTGGTTGTGATTTGAATTTTACTGGCGGTTTTTAATGAAGCAAACCTTTTTACTCCTGAGACATCAATTTTAAAAAGAAAGAAACTTCAGCAAATCTCTCAGGCTTCAGTACAATAAATTAAATAAATTAATAGGCAACAATTATGTATGGCACCAGTGATTTTAACAACTTCTATTCTAAATAAAGTGATTCACAAGTCCTTTCTTCTAGATTATCAAAAAATAAAGTCCAAGAAAGACTATTAAAACATGAATTGTGGCAGTGTCAAATAGTTTATGGGACCAGCATCAGACTAGTGATGCAGTCTCAAGAATGCAATTCAATAACTTTAAATCTTCTACCTGTGCCATTGGAAGGAAAATGTAAAATAAATTCAAGCACTTTAAATGCATAGTATAGTATAGTAACTCATTTTAGTCATAACTTAACTTAACGTCTTTATACTGGTTTAGAAGACTCTACAGAGTCTGTATACAACCAGTTTCTTGAACGGTTTTTACCAATGTGCGAGTCCATCTTAATAGACTCAAACACTAGAGTTAAGTAGATCCTCAGCCAGTTAGGTGCCATCTATAACTGCTCTTAACAAACCACCTGGGCAAAGGTACAAATAGCTTGGGTAGATTTTTTAACTTGAATTTTATTCGGGCAGCGGCCATTAGGCCTACTCTTTCCGATTTCCAAATGCCAAGGAATTTTTATCGTGCTCACTACCCAGAGATCAGGGGAATTTTTACCAGAAGATCCACATGAACAAAATGCTGGTCACCACCGTGATTTGAACAGGCGACCTCCGGCACCCTAGGTGGACACCTTACCTCAAGACCACTGAGACCCCCCCCCTTTATGATAGTAGATTGGAAGATGTAACAATTTTTTATAATTGTGGACTGGATGATGTAACAATCTTTTATGATTGTGGACTGGATGATCTAACAATCTTTTATAATTGTGGACTGGATGATCTAACAATCTTTTATAAGTGTGGACTGGATGATCTAACAATCTTTTATAATTGTGGACTGGATGATCTAACAATCTTTTATAATTGTGGACTGGATGATCTAACAATCTTTTATAATTGTGGACTGGATGATCTAACAATCTTTTATAAGTGTGGACTGGATGATCTAACAATCTTTTATAATTGTGGACTGGATGATCTAACAATCTTTTATAATTGTGGACTGGATGATCTAACAATCTTTTATGATTGTGGACTGGATGATCTAACAATCTTTTATAATTGTGGACTGGATGATCTAACAATCTTTTATAATTGTGGACTGGATGATCTAACAATCTTTTATGATTGTGGACTGGATGATCTAACAATCTTTTATAATTGTGGACTGGATGATCTAACAATCTTTTATAATTGTGGACTGGATGATCTAACAATCTTTTATAATTGTGGACTGGATGATCTAACAATCTTTTATGATTGTGGACTGGATGATCTAACAATCTTTTATGATTGTGGACTGGATGATCTAACAATCTTTTATAATTGTGGACTGGATGATCTAACAATCTTTTATAATTGTGGACTGGATGATCTAACAATCTTTTATAATTGTGGACTGGATGATCTAACAATCTTTTATGATTGCAGACTTAAAGACAATAGGATGATGAGACTTTAGAGGGGTCCCTCTCTACCTGAGTTTTTGATTTTCCTTTTCCTTGTGGTGTTATCGTTTCATCCTCCATGTTGCAAGAGTTTCTTTTCACCCAGTCTGAGGTGGCTCTTCAGAGTACATCCCCTTTTGAATCAGTTTGAAGCTTTGCTTTGCCAGGATGTCAGAATAATTTTACTGTGCCTTCATGTCCCAGAAACATTTTTTAACTTCAGCTGTAGTCAGCCGATTGTTCTTTTGCTACCCATCAACTGTCCACATAGACTATTTTTAGAGATGCAGGCATTTTCCATGCAGCAAACATGACCAAACCATCTTAGTCTTTGCTACTTAAGAGGACTGCACATGCTTGAGACTCTGGTGCAAGAATACATCAATGCATTTTTCACTCTGTTCCTCCGTGTAATGACTAGATTGGATTGCAGGTGCTATTAATGCGATACGTTAAGCTTTTGCTCTTATTTGGCATAGGTTGCCGAAGTTTCACTATGGGTTAAATGTCCGTTTCTCTAACGCAGCGTACTAGGTTCAAATCCTGCTGTAGGGGGACGGCGTGGCCTAGTGGTTAAGTGGCACGGCTCACGATCCGAAGGTGCTGGGTTCGATCCCCATCACAGCACCAGCCGTTACCCCAGGGAAGCAAACCCTTACAAAATGCAGGAGGAAGCAGACCCTTATATAAAATGCGTGCTGAAGTCGGATGCACTGGGCCGACAGGCGCAAAATAAAAACCACAGTGCAACGCACACCGCCTTGGGGAATAGAAAAATAAGGCGAACGCAAAAAAAAAAAAAAAAAAAAAAAATCCTGCTGTGTCCAGTGTAGCAGACAGTTGTTTTTTTCTCTGCAATTGCTTTTCCACTCATGAAAAGTAATAGCAACCTACAGTACTGCACACCTGCCAAGAAACATATAACAGCCAAATGCGTAAGCAATTGTAAGAAGCAGACTTCTGTGAATGATATGTTACTTTTATATATATATATATATATACATCATGACTACAAATGGAAACCTTAAAAGTGGAAAGAAATGAGAAAACCCATGTCTTTTTATTTTGTAACTTGTTAACATGGTTGCTAATGATGTCAAGAGTGTCTTGCACGTGCCATCACGATGCAGACAAACAACATGACGTCATAATTGCAGTTAAAAGATGGCCACCCCACTATTGACATACACCAAAGAAGAGCAGCATTATGTTAATTGTTTTTACGCAGCAAAAGGGTGAAACCTATTAAAATGAAACGATCAATGAAGGTTCAGTACTGTGAGGTCCCTCTTTTTACTCCAGCAACTGTTTGAGGGGAGTAGGAAGTTCCAAAATGGCTGGAATACCTTTGGCATCTATATTGATGGCAGATGCCTCAATACTGTTTTTAGAAGACTCTGTAAAGTCTGTATTCAACCAGTTTCTTTGAAGGGGGTTAACTGATGTGCGTCCATCTTAAAAGACTCTAGAGCAAAGTAGACTCGCAGCCTGTTAGGTGCCATCTATGCTGCCCTTAACAAACCACCTAACCATGGCCGATGTTATACCATGTCACACAGTTAGTCATCTCTTTTGACATACGCTCTGTGGGGCAGTGGTGCTAGTCTTGCCTTTGTTATACACAAAGACACCGACAAACCCCTCATGACTCTATTTGTGTTCTCTGTTAAGTATAAGAGTACAACAGATACAGGAAATAATGGACTAAATTATTGACAGCTTCAAAGAGATTTAATGGTGATCTCTTGATTGAATGAAAAATGGGGGACGGCGTGGCCTAGTGGTTAAGTGGCACGGCTCACAACCAGAAGGTGCTGGGTTCAATCCCCAACACAGCGCCGGCCGTTACCCCGGGGAAGCAAACCCTTAGAAAATGCAGGAGGAAGTAGACCCTTGCGTTAAATGCATGCTGAAGTCGGATGCACTAGGCCGACAGGCGCAAAATAAAAACCACAGTACAACGCACACCGCCTTGGGGATTAGAGAAATAAGGCGAACGCAAAAAGAAAAAAAAAAAAAAAAAAAAAAATGAAAAATGCAGTTGTTACAATAATAAAAACTCATGTTTGTCAGTGTAATTACAGATGTCTTGAGACTTAGCTCCTACCACACAAGATTGTATGGTGTTCCATTTTGTTTCTTCTTCTTCTTCTTCTTCTTTGTACGCTGTCAGACGTCAACCTTCCATATTGTTTAATTATGTGTTATAGATTTGAGCTGATTTTAAATGGAAGTGAGAAAGCTTACATTTACTATGGAATGAAAAAAATGTTTACTTGTACTCAGTATTCATCCATAAAACAATGACCATAAACAATGGCTATCTGTTAAAGATAGCTCACGGGAAAAATTGTTCTTAAAGTTTCATAAGGGAAGTGTGACAAAAGTAATGAAAATGCAAAAATGAAAGTTGGAAACACAACAAAATTACAAACAAAAATTTGTTTATGCAAATTTGAGAAGCATAGTAAATAAAATAAAAAATTGGAACTGTATGTAAATGAAGAAAAACCAGATATAATAGGGTTAACAGAATCATGGACAATTGAGGACATTGCAGATAGTGAACTTGAAATAGAGGGATATACAATGTTAAGGAAAGATAGGGTAGTTGGAGACAAGGCTAAGGGAGGTAGCGTTTTATTAGTCTGTACAAATTCAGTTAACATAACGATCAAAGATGAATGATCATCTGGTAACAAAAACGAAAGTGTATGGGGAGAAATAGAAAGTGGAGGTGAAAAAACAGTGATTGGAGTATGCTATAGATGTCCATCAAGTCAAAAAGAGGAAGATGAGGAGCTGACTAGTAGCATAAAAAAAGCAAGTACAAAGAAATTATTATTAATGGGGGATTTAAACTTTCCAGAAATAAAATGGGACATGGCAGAAGCACTTGTAAAGTCAAAAATTTTTTGTTAAGTGCATAACTGGCAATTTTTTAATTCAACATGTAGAAGCAGCCACCAGAGGCAAAAACACACTCGAAATAGTTTTTATTACAGAGGAAAATATGATTAAAAATGTTACCGTTGGGAAACTGTTTGGCTCAAGTGACCATCAAATCATCCGTTGGGATCTTATAGCAGGAAATAGGTAAATATAAACACACAAACATACAACAAGGCAGATGTTCAGAAGATGAAAGAGGCAGCGACCCACATAATCTGGAAGATATTTTCAGAGGAACAGATGTTGGACAAGAATAGGAGCGTTTAAAACAGTTCTAGAAAAACTAAAAGTGGAATGTGTTCCATGTAAGGAGGTAAACCCCAAGCATAAAAAGTGGTAACTAGATTTGTAGTGAAATGTAGAAGAGCTAAAAATAAAGCATGGAAAATATATATTAAGACAGGTAAATCAATAACAAAAAATATTTTTAAAAAAAATTTGGACAAGCACAACCTAGCTCAGAAAGTGAATAAAGAAGCAACCATAGACTTTACAAAAAAAACTTGCTAATAGGATCAAGACTGATAGTAAAAGCTTCTTTTCTTATGTTAGAAATAAACACAGAACAAAAGACAAGGTAGGCCCTCTCATAATGGAACAGGTAAAATAATAAGAGAAAATAGGGAGACAGCCAATCTACTAAATCAACTTTGGCACAGTTTACACAAGAGAAGACTGCTCCAGGATCCCAGAGCCTATAGAAATTTTCAAATGTGAAATGGATATACTGGGATTAAAATCAATATGTGTAATGGAGGAAATGGTTTTAAAAACATTGGAGGTATTAAAAGTGGATAAAGGTCAAGATGGCATCCATCCAAAAATACTATTTGAAACTAGAGACCAACTAGCATAACCATTGGCTATATTATGTTCTCAATCACTTGCAAAAGGATTGTTCAAAGAGATTGAAAAAATGCGGGCGTGATCCCATTATTAAAAAAAGGGAAAGAAATCAGATTCAGGAAATTATAGACCGGTAAGTTTAACGAGCATAGTCTGTAAAATGTTAGAATCAATAATCAATGAAAACATTGTAATGCATCTAGACAGGTTTAATCTAATAAAAAATAGCCAGCATGGTTTTACTAGAGGGAGATTGTGCTTAACAAATCTTCTGGAATTCATGGTTAATTTATACTAAAATGATGGGTAAGGGGGAACCAGTGGGTGTTATTTATCTAGATTTTGCAAAGGCTTTTGATAGAGTACCTCATCGAAGATTATTTTAAAAGTTAAAATCACACAGAATAGTTGGGGAGGTTGCCGAATGAATTGAAAATTAGTTAACAGGAAGAAGGCAGAGAGTGGGCATAAATAAGGAGTACTCTGAGTGGTATGAAGTAAAAAGTGGAGTGCCACAGGGCTCGGTTTTGGGACCAATATTGTTCTTGATATGTATAAACAATTTGGACATTGATATGATTTAAAAATTTGCAGACGGCACAAAACTATGTAGGAGTGTCTCATCTATAGCAAGGGTAGATATATTGATGTCGGATTTAGATAAAATTCGAGACTAGTCTGTGAGATGGCAAATGGAGTTTAATATAGATAAATGTAGTCATCCACATGAGTAGATCCAATATGAAACATACTTACAGAATGGGCGAGACCAATATTAGAATGATAGATAAGAAAAGGGACCTAAGGGTTATAATAGATCATACAGGAAAGGTGAGTGAGCAAGTTAAGGTAGCAGTGAATAAGGCAAATGCAATGTTAGGTATGATGAAAAGAAATATTAAACATAGGAGTAAGGAGGTGATAGTCAAACTGTATAAAGCATTAGTTAGACCTAGATTGGAGTACTGTGTACAGGTGTGGAGTCCTCATTGTAGAGGAGATATAAATATGCTGGAAAGGATACAAAGAAGAGTGACAAAGCTGATAGTGGGATTCCAGAATTACAGTTACGAGGAAAGACTAAAAAAAACCGGCCTGCATTGCCTTGAAAAGAGAAGAATTCGAGGTGACCATACAGGTTTATAAGATAATCACAGGAAAGGTTCAATTAGACTATAACAAGTTTTTCAAAATGCAACCACCAATGAGAACAAGAGGGCACAGATGCAAATTAGCTAAAGAAAGGTCCAGATTGGATATTAGGAAATATTTTTTTTAGTCAGAGAGTGGTGAATGCTTGGAATGCATTGCCCCAGGAGGTAGTGGAGGCAGAGACAGTCAATGCATTTAAGAATAGATTGAATGTGCATAGCTTTTAGAGCAGGGTAATGCAAATGTAACTGGTTGTCAACAGACTCTGATGAGTCTTATAAACCAGTATAAAGACGTTAAGTTAAGTTAAGTTATTAGGGGAAATCATTTTCACAATATTTACATTTAACCGAAGAGTGTAAAGTTTAAAATTCAAAATGTTTTTCTACAAAATCACCACATATTCTTACATGGTTTAGTGAAGAACTCACGTAATATGTACCAAATCTTTCTTAACTTAGTGCTTACTATCGGCACTTCCAGTTGGAACAAAATTTATCAGTTTCTTCTTCTTTCTTCTTTGTGTTCAGGATGACATTGAAACAAGTGCATTTCTATTTTTAAAATTGTCAGTCAGACGAGCAAAACATTTCTGGAACAAATGTGTTGGCTCCATGTAGTGAATCAGTTAAAAATAAACAAATGCTATACAATGCAATGAGATGTTCTCATATTGGTGAAGAAAACTAAATGACTTAAGTAAGAAATAAATCTATATGCTATATTAAATGTGATTTTAATATGTCTTTTTCAGGGTGAAGCAGGAGGCCCTGGTCGCTCTGGATTGGCTGGGATTGATGGATTGCCTGGTCCAGTTGGTTAGTGTGAACATTATGCACTGTTGTTGTTGTTTTTGTTGTTGTTGAATGTCCACAATAAGTAGGATTACTCTTTTGTGCGTCCTAAAAAGGATGTTAATTCCCGGGTTGTCGTAGCTTTTTTCAAATCCCGAGCGTGCTGATGAATGTGGACTGGTGGGGTCCTCCAGGCGGTTGTGCTATGCTTGGCTTCCCTTACATGTTGCTCACTACTATGGGAATCACATCAATCCCTCACCTTGTTAGCCAGGCTGCCATGAAAACAGCCCAGTATGTTTTGCCTGACCCTGACTAACATGTCTGATCAGTATATTTTGCCTGACCAGACATTAAGACTTCCTTCCCTATGCACTGTTGAGCATATAATAATTGTTATTCAAGCCACTTTATTCTTTCTGAAAGTTTGCATCTGGCAGTCTTTGAACAGTGCAATATTAAACAGATAGAAGTGAGCTAAAAGGTTAATATAAATCTAGTTTATTTGCTTGCTTTTATATTTATTACAATCCTTTACTTGTTGGTTTGAATTATATGTACAGAAAGTCATCAGCTGAGATGTTTCCAAAGACTTCTAAACATCACGAACAAAGACTGAGTTACAAATAAGGAAATACAAGAAAGAATTACAACAGCAATAGGGCCTTTTGAAGACCTCTTGGCAACTGTCAAAAGATGAAAACTTGCTAGGGATGGGTACGTATTGAGATCAAATGATCTTGCAAATACAAATCTGCACGGAAAGGTGCAAGACAGACGATGAAGAGGCCGTCCCAAAAAGAGGTAGGAGGACAACATAAAAGAATGGACCAATCTCCAACTAGAAGAGACACAGACAGCGGCCGCTGACAGAGAGAGATGGCATGGGGTGGTGGGGATGTCTTCATGTGTGCCCCAATAACCTCACCGGTTACAGGATGGCCTGACCTGACCTAAAAGTGAACAGATTTAGCACATTTAGCTACAACTTAAGAATGTCCTATCTGTATTTTTAGGTCCACCTGGTCTTTCTGGAAATGATGGTTTTCCTGGCCTGAAAGGAGATCGTGGAGTTGATGGTCTGGATGGAATACCAGGACAACCTGGCTTTCCTGGAGACAAAGGCAATATAGGATTTCAAGGATTGTCTGGAGCTAAGGGAGAGAAAGGTTACCCTGGAATCGATGGACAACCAGGTGAGAAGATAAAATGAAACATAGTTTAGCTACATGAAGGGGGCGCTGTGGTGTGGCGTTATTGCACATCAGTTAGTGGCACATCTCACAACACAAACCTGCTTGTCTTTGGGGACTAGTAGCACATCTTAGAACACAAACCTGCTTGTGTTTGGGGGCTAGGGGCACATCTCACAACACAAACCTGCTTGTATTTGGAGACTAATGGCACATCTCACAACACAAACCTGCTTGTGTTTTGGTGCTAGTGGCACATCTCACAACACAAACCTACTTGTGTTTGGGTGCTAGTGGCACATCTCACAACCTAAACCTGCTTGTGGCACATCTCACAACACAAACCTGCTTGTATTTGGGGACTAGTGGCACATCTCACAACACAAACCTGCTTGTGTTTGGGGACTAGTAGCACATCTCACCACGCAAAACTGCTTGTGTTTGGGGACTAGTGGCACATCTCACAATGCAAACCTGCTTGTATTTGAGGACTAGTGGCACATCTCACAACACAAACCTGCTTGTGTTTTGGGACTAGTGGCACATCTCACAACCTAAACCTCCTTGTGTTTGGGGCTAGTGGCACATCTCACAACACAAACCTGCTTGTGGCACGTCTCACAACACAAACCTGCTTGTATTTGGGGGCTAGTGGCACATCTCAGAACACAAACCTGCTTGTGTTTGGGGGCTAGTGGTACATCTCACAACACAAACCTGCTTGTCTTTGGGGACTAGTGGCACATCTCACAACGCAAACCTGCTTGTGTTTGGGGACTAGTGGCACATCTCATAACACAAACCTGCTTGTGTTTGGGGACTAGTGGCATATCTCACAACGCAAACCTGCTTGTGTTTGGGGACTAGTGGCACATCTCATAACACAAACCTGCTTGTGTTTGGGGACTAGTGACACATCTCACAACTTAAACCTGCTTGTGTTTGGGGCTAGTGGCACATCTCTAGAACCTAAATGTGCTTGGGTTTGGGGGCTAGTGGCACATCTCACAACACAGACCTGCTTGTGTTTGGGGGCTAGTGGCACATCTCACAACACAAACATGCTTATGGCACATCTCACAACACAAACCTGCTTGTATTTTGGGGACTAGTGGCACATCTCACAACACATACCTGCTTCTGTTTGAGGGCTAGTGGCACATCTCTAGAACCTAAACCTGCTTGTATTTGGGGGCTAGTGGCACATCTCTAGAACCTAAACTTGCTTGTGTTTGGGGGCTAGTGGCACATCTCACAACACAAACCTGCTTTTGTTTGGGGACTTGTGGCACATCTCCCAACCTAAACCTGCTTGTGTTTGGGGACTAGTGGGACATCTCACAACACAAACCTGCTTGTGTTTGGGACCTAGTGGCATATCTCACAACACAGACCTGCTTGTGTTTGGGAGCTAGTGGCATATCTCACAACACAGACCTGCTTGCATTTGGGGGCTAGTGGCTCATCTCACAACACAGACCTGCTTGTGTTTGGGGGCTAGTGGCACATCTCCCAACCTAAACCTGCTTGTGTTTGGGGCCTAGTGGCACTTCTCACAACACAAACCTGCTTGTGTTTGGGGGCTAGTGGCACATCTCCCAACCTAAACATGCTTGTGTTTGGGGCCTAGTGGCACTTCTCACAACACAAACCTGCTTGTGTTTGGGGGCTAGTGGCACATCTCACAACACAAACCTGCTTGTGTTTGGGGGCTAGTGGCACATCTCACAACACAAGCCTGCTTGTGTTTGGATTCATGAAACAACAAGGCTGAGGTTTCTCTCCTTTGAGAAGTATACCTATGAAAAAATATTTTGCTGGTCGGATGCACCAAGCCATTACACAAACAACAGAGTACATCGCACTCCACCTTAAGAAACAAGCTAAGCGAGAAAGAGGAAACAAATAAAAACATTGACTATTTCAGGGCATGATAATGTGATAATAATTATATTTAAAAAACAATATGGTTACAGTTTGCTGTAGAGAGTGCTATGTAATGGCAATCCCTACACTGTTGTGTATTTGATAGATTTAATTGAGAATAACAAATTTCTGCTTTATTACATCGATATTTTAGGTTTGACTGGATCTAAAGGAGAACCTGGTCTGTTTGGGCTGTCAGGTTATCCTGGGGAAGAAGGGCAGAAGGGTAGTGCTGGCATATCTGGAGGAACAGGAGAGGACGGTAAGATTCTGTTCTGATTCATTCACACAGTCATAACTTATTTATTTAGATGAAATTGTCTTTTTTGTATTTTTAATAGTTAACGTCATTTTGTGTTCAAGATGATGACAGAAGAAATGCAATGAAACTTTTACAGAATGCTTATATTCTATGTTATCCATTATAAACAAATTGTCCCGATATAGGCTCCTGATGTTCTATGTTCCTATTCTTAGATTTGTTTTTTGTCCAATTTCAGAGTTTTCCACTGTAATGCAGTCGGGCTTTAGGCCGTCATCTCTATTACTTGTACTGGCTCTGAAATCGGCCTCTTCCTCAACTGGAATTGATGATCTTTAATTTCGTTTCTATTGACTATCATAGGTTTCTTGCCATTATACGTCCAATAGTTTGCCTTCGTTTCTATTGACTATCATAGGTTTCTTGCCATTATACGTCCAATAGTTTGCCTCCGTTTTCTGAATGTTGTTCTGGCCACTTATCAACTATATCTCTGGTGAGCCCTTAGCCTGATACCAGACGTTTCCAGCTCCCACCTTCAGAGACTTCAGTTAGTGCACAAACTACCGAACTATCACGCTAATTAGCGACACTAGCAAGATACTCTTGCGGACCCTATTGAAAAGGATAGAGAAAAGGTTTGAATCTGAAATTCACAGTCCAAGCTGGTTTTAGAAAAGACAGAGAGACCAGAAATCACATATTCAATATGAAGAATATCTACGAAAAATGTAGAGAGTTTAATGTAGACCTGTACATGTGTTTCATTGTTTACACAAAAGCCTTGATATAATAAAACATCAAAATCTGTGGAACATCATGAAAGAAATAGGGTTTCCTGTGCATATTATCCATCTCATTGAAACATTATCAACTAAAAAACCATTCCATTTTGTGTCAGTGTTAAACATAAACACCAGTCCATTATGTTTCAAGTGTTAAACATAAACATCATTCTATTATGTGTCAGTGTTAAACATAAATACCATTCCATTATATGTCAGTGTTAAACATAAACACCATTCCATTATGTGTCAAATGTTAAACATAAACACCATTCCATTATGTGTCAGTGTTAAACATAAACATTATTTCATTATGTGTCAAATGTCAAACACAAACACCGTACCAATAATGCACCTGTTATTTTCATTTACAATTTTCTTAATTTAGGCAAGATTATAGCTTATTTAAGGGTATTGTAAGGCCATAATGAGTGGGCCAGATGTACTGATTAATTATTATTATGATACGTCCGTTTGTCTGGCAAAACTGATAATTCAACAGGGCTTAGAAACCAAAGGTTTCAGAAAATCTGTTGTAAGCCTGAAGTTTAAATTGTACCTGGCCAGTTGTCCTGTCACTTTTTATGCTACAGATATAATTTTCATAATTTTTAAACTTTCCGTTCCCAAAAAGGTCTGGACGGTCTTCCAGGACCGAGAGGTGAAGATGGTTTACCTGGTGTGTTTGGACAGAAGGGAGACAAAGGTGGGTTTTAATTGGCTTAGTTTCCATTTTGAGCATGTGCAAATATGACACCTTATTACATATTCTTGAATACAAGGTTACGCTGAACATCTGCTGCAAAATTGCCTGACATACGAGGACCAGAGAAAGCACATGATGTGGCCATCACCAGTGCCAACACTAGACAAGCTCTATGGCAGTATTGACAGCCTCAGGATGACAGCTGCTTTCTTCGAACAAATTCAAGTTGACGTCTGACAGCGTACAAAGAAGAAGAAGAAGAAGAATACAAGGTTACAATGGCAAGAAGTGACATATTTTGTTGGGAAACAATTTTATTGTAGAGATTGATACTCTTTTAATCATCATTTAAATCTAGTTTCACTGTTTTGTTTAAAAAAAGACCTTACTAATATTACTTTAAAAATGTCTCCTTCCAGTAATAGTGGTATCTTAGTGATAATACTGTAGGCAAATTTGTAAAAGAAAACAGCAAAAGATTGAACAAGAATTACTCTAGAAGAATAAGATGAGGATAGTTGTTGCCCCTTGCTTGTTCAAAATGTTCATTGAAGACGTTTTTGAGCAGACAGAAGAAACAAAATTATATATACAGAAATTACAACTGGTGGTCAAAGATGAATATGATAACCAGAAACTAGTAGAACAAACAAAAATACATTGATCAACAATATTATATATATATTAAAACCGGCTTATATACAATAAATATGTATATATATCTTCTAAAATTGATTGAACATTGTCTTATTTTTTTGGTTAATTTTCTTTTTGCATAGCACACACTGATCCACATTTTACAATTGGATTGTCATATTTGCATATTTTTATCCAACTCTTTCATTTTTTGCAAGTCTTTTGATTCATATTAACTATCCTGGCCTGTGGACATAACCATACTAACTGTAAGACAATGCTTGGTTTGAATTCAGAGCTTTCTTTCTTTTGGATAAATTGAAAGCTATGGCTAACAGGCTTCAATTGTCCTTTTCCTGGATGGATTCAAAACTGAGGCCAACAAGCTTCATCTATCTAGGCTAGTTCTAAGGTGCCAGAGACTTGCACATCACCCCTTTCCCTGTTAGTAGGGACATTACCACTGGAAGAAAACCAAGAGATTACCTTTAGCTGTCAGAGGCCATATCTTCTACCTATCCATTTGAGACCTTATGCACATATATTCAGATAACAGAGACCATGTCTTCTACCTATCCATTTGAGACCTTATGCACATATATTCAGATAACAGAGACCATGTCTTCTACCTATCCATTTGAGACCTTATGCACATATATTCAGATAACAGAGACCATGTCTTCTACCTATCCATTTGAGACCTTATGCACATATATTCAGATAACAGAGACCATGTCTTCTACCTATCCATTTGAGACCTTATGCACATATATTCAGATAACAGAGACCATGTCTTCTACCTATCCATTTGAGACCTTATGCACATATATTCAGATAACAGAGACCATGTCTTCTACCTACCCATTTGAGACCTCATATTATCTGAATATATATGTGTGTATGAGGTCTCAAAGAACTAGCATAGATAGATGAAGCTTGTTGGCCTCAGTTTTGAATCCATCCAGGAGAAGGACAATTGAAGCCTGTTAGCCATAGCTTTCAATTTATCCAAAAGAAAGAAAGCTCTGAATTCAAACCAAGCATTGCCTTGAAGTTAGTATGGTGATGTCCACAGGCCAGGATAGTTAATCTGAATGAAAAGACTTTCGAAAAATGAAAGAGCTGGATAAAAATATGCAGATATGACAATCCAATTGTAAAATAGGGACCAGTGTATGTCATGCTAGAAGAAAATAAACAAAAAAAGAAGATAATGTTCAGTCAATTTTAGCAGATTTATGGATCATATTAAGATTACCTGAAAGATATTTTTGTTTTTTGTTTTTGTTTTGAGTTCTCCTTATTTCTTTATTCCCCAAGGCGGTCAGTGTTGCACTATGTTTTTATTTCACACCTGCCGCCCAGTGCATCCTACTTCGGCATGCATTTAATGTAAGAGTATGCTTCCTTCTGCATTTTCTAAGGGTTTGCTTCTCCGGGGTAACAGCCAGTGCTGTGATGGGAAGCAAACCCAGCACCTCCGGATTGTGAGCTGTGTCACTTAACCACTAGTCCACACTGTCCTCTCTGAAAGATATAATGAAAGTCTTCTTGTCTCTTTTTCATTCCTGCTGGAGTATAGGAGAACCACTACAGTTGACCTCCTTTAGAAAGCTTGCATTAAAGCACTCTGCATACCTTTGTAGAGATGGTTGCTTTAGCCATTTGTTTTACACAATCAGGTTGCTAGCCTCATGCACAACTTCTTTTAGTTGCATTGCATGAAATGACATGCATGGTATGATCCTAGTTTTCTTCAGTAAAGGATCCTAATATCAGACATGTGTGTTATGATATCAGACATGTGTTGTTGTGGTATAAGTTTTGATGTATTATGATAATAAAAGTCTTAAAACAAATTTATGATGATTAAGGTGTGATGATGCCTAATGGAAATTAATGGTATTGGACGAAACGATTTAACAAAATATGCAAGATTTAATTTTACATCCACAAAGACAAAATCTGTTTATTGTAGTTTGTCGTGGATTACTGCAATGGTTATTAAACTGTGCTTCCCAATGCACAAATCATTTGTAAGCGTGTCATGAGTAGTATCATTCAATTGTGAGTTATCTCCACTTTAGAAAATACAATACCAGTAAGGGATGTATTGCTGAATCAATCTACATTTATCTATTTTTTTGGGCCATTTTAAGAAGTGTAGAAACCAATGGAGTAAAATTAACAAATAATTTAATTGCATACAGATTTAGGATTCTATTTCTCTTGGCTGTGTACAGTTACCTTTCCATAAAATGAATTCAGGGGGGTCTCTGTGGTGGGTGGCCAAGCTGTTTGCCTCGTATTTCGGCGTTCAGAGTTCGAATTCGTGCTGCAACGGTCGGTTCATTTTGGCAATTTTTCTGGAGATCCCTGGGTTCATCTCTGGAGCTATGGAGTTTGTGCTTTATGTGATGTTCTCAGCAGGCAGGATACTGTTCTGTGGATAGAGACGGAGCCGTATGGGGAAACCTGTGGTGATGAAGTCAAGCCCTCACCTTATAAAATGAATTCAGCCTCGTTTGAGAATAATAAAATGTTAAATGTTTCTTCGTACTTCTAGGTTTACCTGGACCACAAGGCCAACCTGGTATACCTGGATTGTCCATACCAGGTACAAAGGGTGAACCGGGACGAGATGGAGGAAATGGAAGGGATGGGCTACCAGGGATAAAAGGAAGTAGAGGTAACAATGAAACATTCAATAGTTTGGCTGACTCACAAATTCCTTAGTTGTCACTGTATTTGTCATTTATCTAGCCTTAAAACATCTTTATGTGAAGTATTATTTGATGCTATTCATAATAAAGATTGTACAGCCAAACTATATGATACTAAATTAATAATAACAATAATTGCCAATAGCAACTGAAGATGGCAAAATCATCAGACTTGTGCTGTGAGTTATGTTCTCATATGGCTATAGAGACCAATCCTGGCACAATAGACTTTGGTGCGCTTGGGGCATTCACATGAGAAGTTGGCTGTAGATTCATCATGCGTTCTGCTCTTTCGGGCAGCACACCTATTCTGAACCTCCACGACAGACTTTCTCTCTGTGATCTGAGCACCTTTAGTAATGATAATACACCAGGTGGAACGGTTCTGTTTCAAGCAACTCTCAGATGGTGACAGTAATGTTGAAGCTTATTAGAGACACTTTCAAGGAGTATCAAAAGCTTTTCTTCTGTCCTCCTAATGAGCGAATGCCTGTTCAGAGCTCACAGTATAACAGCTGCTTGGGTCTGCGCTCATTGGGTATTGGAACAACATGTCCCATCCATTTTATCTGGGCTTTTTGCAAAAACATAGAATCTCAACATGTTAGCTTTACTAAGAATTTCAGACGTGTGAGGGTTTGAATGTTTGCTGTTTTGGGCTTTTGTTCATTTCTTGAGAGATCGACATCCAACATTTTTGCTATAGGGGCACCTTTCATCTATACATTATTTCCTTATTATACGAGGTGTGTTCAAATTAAACCGGACAATGCTGCAACAAGTGAACATATGTACGATGCTAATGATGACGTCACTTCTGGTGTATAAACAGCATGAACCAACCGTCAAGTTTGCAAACTTTCATTATCCTCCTACTCATAGTTTTTTCAGCAGACCGTTAAAACATGGCAAGTGTGATATGGAATCCCTCCAGAGTTGATCAGCGAGCGGTGATTCGGTTTATAATAGCTGAAGGATATCGACCAGTTGACATTCATTGCAGAATTCAGGCATTGTATGGGGACAAAAGTGTGTCGAACACAACAGTGAAGAACTGGAAAACAATGTTTAGAGAAGAACATGAGTTAGTGCAACAATATGTGCCTGACCTGGTCTCGGAAGATCTTTCGTTAACTCACGTCCTTCTTTAAACATCGTTGTCCAGTTCTTCACTGTTGTCTTTGACACACTTTTGTCCCCATTCACTGCCTGTATTCTGCGATGAATGTCAACTGATCGACATCCTTCAGCTGTTAGAAACCGAAGCATTGCTAGCTGATTAACTCTAACTCTGGATGAATTCTGTATCACACCTGCCATGTTTTCAACAGTCTGCTCAGGAAACTATGAGTCAGAGGATAATGAAATTTTGCAAACTTGGTGATTGGAATGTGCTGTGTACGCCAAGTGATATCATCATGCACATCGTACGTATGTTCACTTGTTGCAATTTGGTCTGGTTTCATTTGAACATGCCTCGTAGATGCTTTGGAAGCTTTCAATGTGGTGAACCCCAGTATGACATGAAATGAGCATCGTAGTACAGACACAAGACAATAACAAAATTGATAAACAGAACCAGAACAGGATATTGTGGAATAATAATAATAATAATTTGCCCATCGTTGTTGATGAACACCACCAATATCATCACATGTCATGATGTATCATTGAGTATGTGGTTGCGCTCATGACGGATCAAACCAATTTGAGCCTGGAAAGATCTATGACATGACTGACGAATGTAGTCAGCAGTCGTCTCTCATATTTTCTCTGCTCTAGACTTCCTGATTGCACGCCTATCCTGGGCTGCCTGGATTCGGAGACCCTTGCTGAGTTTAATGCCGTCTGTGACCATGCTCTTCCTAGTTGAGCGATTGTGAGCCAGGTTCTCCCAGATGTTAAGGATTTAAGAAGGGCTTGTTAGCTCAGTTCATATCGAGCAATTCACTATTTTCTGTAGTAACTGTTTCATGGTTTGAATCTTGTCCAGCCTAAAAAGTATCCGGGATGTGATTTTAATCAGCACTTCTCCAGTCAACCCAGCTGTAAATAGGTACCTGACACCTCAATTAGGGAAAGTAAAAACAGCAAGGAAGGGCACTGGCCACCCCACCTCTCACAAGGTGCGGCTTAGTACAATTGAATCTTTATAAACTCCATTTCCAACCAGCGGTTAATTCTGCTGAATTTCCACTTTACTTACTTTACTTACAATTTCTATTTACAACTCATACAATTTCTATTTATAACTCATACAATTTCTACTTACAACCATACAATTTCTATTTACAACTCATACAATTTCTATTTACAACACATACAATTTCTTTTTACAACTCATACACTTTTTGTTCACAACTCATTCAATGTTTTTTTACAACTCAAACAATTTCCGTTTACAACCATACAATTCCTATTTACAGCCATACAATTTCTATTTACAACTCATTCAATTTCTGTTTACAACTCATATAATGTTTTTTTACAACTCATACAATTTCTGTTTACAACCATACAATTTCTATTTACAGCCATACAATTTCTATTTACAACTCATTCAACTTCTGTTTACAACTCATACTATTTTTGTTTACAACTCATACAATTTCTGTTTGCTCTACATACAATTGCAATATTTACATATTCTTTCTGGCTTCTTATTGTGCTTCAGATGTTAACTGACTATTATTTTAGGCTTTATTTTTTATTTCTGTTTATGAGTCTTTATAGCTCTTACTTCCTATTCTACTCTTCTTTACCAAGTGTTCTACATCCTTCCAGCTCTTTTCTCTCCTTGTGAATTTCAGTTAAGGGCATCTTTAGTTATGTACACAATTGTACTTACTTTAAGTTAAGGGCATCTTTAGTTATGTACACAATTGTGTTTACTTAAAGTTAAGGGTATCTTTAGTTATGTACACAATTGTGCTTACAAAAAGTTAAGGGCATCTTTAGTTATGTACACAATTGTACTTACTTTAAGTTAAGGGCATCTTTAGTTATGCACACAATTGTGCTTACTTTAAGTTAAGGGTATCTTTAGTTATGTACAAAATTGTACTTACTTTAATTTAAGGGTATTTTTAGTTATCTACACAATTGTAATTACTTCAAGTTAAGGGCATCTTTAGTTATGTACACAATTGTACTTACTTTAAGTTAAGGGCATCTTTAGTTATGTACACAATTGTACTTACTTTAAGTTAAGGGCATCTTTAGTTATGTACTCAATTGTAATTACTTTAAGTTAAGGGCATCTTTAGTTATGTACACAATTGTACTTACTTAAAGTTAAGGGCATCTTTAGTTATGTACACAATTGTACTTACTTTAAGTTAAGGGCATCTTTAGTTATCTACACAATTTTACTTACTTTAAGTTAAGGGCATCTTTAGTTATGTACACAATTGTACTTACTTTAAGTTAAGGGCATCTTTAGTTATGTACACAATTGTACTTACTTTAAGTTAAGGGTATTTTTAGTTATGTACACAATTGTACTTACTTTAAGTTAAGGGCATCTTTAGTTATGTACACAATTGTGCTTACTTAAAGTTAAGGGCATCTTTAGTTATGTACAAAATTGTACTTACTTTAAGTTAAGGGCATCTTTAGTTATGTACACAATTGTACTTACTTTAAGTTAAGGGCATCTTTAGTTATGTACACAATTGTATTTACTTTAAGTTAAGGGTATTTTTAGTTAGCTACACAATTGTAATTACTTAAAGTTAAGGGCATCTTTAGTTATGTACACAATTGTACTTACTTTAAGTTAAGGGCATCTTTAGTTATCTACACAATTGTTATTTTTCTAAAAGTTAAGGACATCTTTAGTTATGTACACAATTGTACTTACTTTAAGTTAAGGGTATTTTTAGTTATCTACACAGTTGTAATTACTTAAAGTTAAGGACATCTTTAGTTATGTACACAATTGTACTTACTTTAAGTTAAGGATATCTTTAGTTATGTACACAATTGTACTTACTTTAAGTTAAGGATATCTTTAGTTATGTACACAATTGTACTTACTTTAAGTTAAGGATATCTTTAGTTATGTACACAATTGTACTTACTTTAAGTTAAGGATATCTTTAGTTATGTACACAATTGTACTTACTTTAAGTTAAGGATATCTTTAGTTATGTACACAATTGTACTTACTTTAAGTTAAGGATATCTTTAGTTATGTACACAATTGTACTTACTTTAAGTTAAGGATATCTTTAGTTATGTACACATCTGTACTTACTTTAAGTTAAGGATATCTTTAGTTATGTACACAATTGTACTTACTTTAAGTTAAGGATATCTTTAGTTATGTACACAATTGTACTTACTTTAAGTTAAGGATATCTTTAGTTATGTACACAATTGTACTTACTTTAAGTTAAGGATATCTTTAGTTATGTACACAATTGTACTTACTTTAAGTTAAGGATATCTTTAGTTATGTACACAATTGTACTTACTTTAAGTTAAGGATATCTTTAGTTATGTACACAATTGTACTTACTTTAAGTTAAGGATATCTTTAGTTATGTACACAATTGTACTTACTTTAAGTTAAGGATATCTTTAGTTATGTACACAATTGTACTTACTTTAAGTTAAGGATATCTTTAGTTATGTACACAATTGTACTTACTTTAAGTTAAGGATATCTTTAGTTATGTACACAATTGTACTTACTTTAAGTTAAGGATATCTTTAGTTATGTACACAATTGTACTTACTTTAAGTTAAGGACATCTTTAGTTATGTACACAATTGTACTTACTTTAAGTTAAGGGCATCTTTAGTTATGTACACAATTGTACTTACTTTAAGTTAAGGGCATCTTTAGTTATGTACACAATTGTACTTACTTTAAGTTAAGGACATCTTTAGTTATGTACACAATTGTACTTACTTAAAGTTAAGGATATCTTTAGTTATGTACACAATTGTACTTACTTTAAGTTAAGGGCATCTTTAGTTATGTACACAATTGTACTTACTTTAAGTTAAGGATATCTTTAGTTATGTACACAATTGTACTTACTTTAAGTTAAGGATATCTTTAGTTATGTACACATCTGTACTTACTTTAAGTTAAGGATATCTTTAGTTATGTACACAATTGTACTTACTTTAAGTTAAGGGCATCTTTAGTTATGTACACATCTGTACTTACCGAACACCACCTGTTTTACAATGATGTTTTGTTGTTGTTGTCGAGGCCCACAATGAGTACGTTTGCTCTTTTGTGTGCCCTGAAAAGGACTTTGAGTGATTGAGTGACAGGTTGCAGTAGCTTTTCTCCCATCCCGAGCTGGCTGATGAAGGTGGACTAGGGTCCTCCACGCTCACTGCTACAGGGATCATGTTGATCCCCTACCTCATTAGCCAGACTGCTATGAAACATGCTTGATTCCAGGGTGAACTGCATGGAAGTAAAGTGTGGTTCTTGGTCAGTATATAGCACTATCAGGACGGCAGGTGGAATTTAAATTTCTTGCATTTTGGACATCATTACGTGACTAAGGAAGTTGATTACCACTTTAACTCTGAAGGTTCGCCTGGCTTGGATGGACTGACTGGAGATAAGGGTGAGCCTGCTAGTATTTCTCAACCTGGACCTAGAGGACTGAAGGGAGAACCAGGCTTATCTGGCCGACCAGGTAAGTGGCTGTCATCATTATTGATTTTCATAGGCTGCAAACAAAATAAATATAGTATCCATTCCTGAAGCTAGAACTTAATTAATGCATTAACAATTAATTAACTTTCCAAATAAAACATAAAATTGTGTATTTTTTCTCTTGAAGTTTGAAATAATAAATATCACATAATGAAATGATTATTTTTGCACAGCTGCACCATAATTTCAACACACAATACATTCTTTTCATTGTTTAACATGAGAAATTTGACACCTGTTTCTGAAAAGTAAATAGGGGCAAAATGTATTATGAAGTTTGAACTGCGGCATTTAAATCTTGTCTTTAGGCAACGAGGAGGCAGACAGACTGGCAAAAGAAGGTGCAAGACTACCACAAACAGATACTAGTATGATGTACGAAGAGTCAAAACGGCTTATCAAAGCCAGATACATGACCAAATGGGAAACCGAACATACTGGTTACACCAAAAACGATGCCTATTACCAGTTGAACCGAAGAGAGCAGGTCGTTGTCTTCAGACTTCGCACTGGCCACAATAGACTGAGGTACCACCTATTCAACAAATTGAAGATAGGTGGTACCGACGAATGCCCGTGCAGTACCGGTAAAATGACCGCTGAACATCTGCTGCAGAACTGCCCGACATACGAGGATCAGAGAGAGCAGATGTGGCCATCACCAGTGGAACTGCAAGACAAGCTCTATGGCAGCGGCGACAGCCTCAGGATGACCGCCGCTTTTTTCGAAAAAATAATGGTTACTGTCTGACTGCGTACGAAGAAGAGATATCTTGTCTTTGTGTATTTGACTTTTGACTGCTGCATGAAGACAGTTTAGTGCTATTCTGCTTATTCTTTTGTCTTCCTTAACCTAGGAAGTCAATTAGAAATGGTATTTTATTAATAATCAAGATGCTGAGCAATACATGATCTGTAGTAATCAACAATCCAAAGCTGACTGCGAGCGAACCAGAGCTGTTAAGAGCCTTCTCCACCTCTACATGGTGATCCTGGATAACTAGCTGCAACAGGACAGATTGGCCAAGTAGAAGGAATTGAAGAGAAAAGGCTACCTGGTACCCAAAAATGCCTGCTTAAGTCAGATGGGTTGGATCAAAAGGTGCAAATATTCTAGTCAAGCTGTAAACTACAACACAGCACATTCCATTCTCCGGACTACATCCTGCTTCTTTCAAAGCCCTTTTCAGGGCTTGGTAACGGCAGTTTGAGAATGAACGATGAAGGAGAAGATATTTATTATGAATTATATGTTTTCACTACAGTAGCATTTTATATCTCTTAAGATTTTTCTAATAGATTTTCAAAAATGATCTGTCTAATGTGTCTTAGGTCTTTCTCATTACATAGACTGTTCCGTTGCATATTGTGTTGGGAAGGTCCTTAGATCTTGACCCATGTTCTTGAAGTTTACTTTCTTTTGTTGTTGTTGTTGTTGTTTTTGTTTAATGCCCATAATGAGTAAGTTTACTCTTTTGTGCGTCCTGAAAAGGACGTTAAGTGGTGGGTTGTGGTAGCTTTCCTCACATATTGAGCATGCTGATGAAGGTGGACTGCAGTTCCCCAGATGGTTGTGCTATGCTTGGCTTCATCTGCATGGCGCTCACTACTACGGGGATAACATCGATCCACGTCTGGTCAGCCAGACTGCCGTGAAAACAGCTTGCTTCTAGAGAACGCTACATGGAAGAGAGACTGTGGTCTTCATCAATGTATTGACCCTAATGCAACGTCCTGGTCAGTATGTTGTGCCTGACTGGACTAGCGTCTCAGTTCCCTGTTTTCTTTTGTAACTGCTAATATGTCTTTATATGGTTGATATTCTGTTGAATTGTATTTCCTATTACAACATTTGAGAAATGATTCTTGTATACTATTGCAAGGATCTGTTCAAAGCATCTCTCCTTCATTGGCTGAAGGCATTTTATTATTTCCAATGAAATACTGAGTTTTTTATTCTACAGGCCGGGATGGTATTAAAGGTGATGGTGGTATTCCTGGACTGGTGGGGTTAACTGGTCCTAATGGTGATAGAGGTTTGGATGGAATACCTGGATCAGTAGGTGAACCAGGTATACCTGGAATCAATGGTCCTAAAGGTAAATAACGGAAATGGTACATTTTATATTGCACTTGTTTGTTTATTTAAGATTTGATAAGTAAGTAAGTAAGTTGCACATTGCAAGCAAAGATGGCGACATCATCAGACTGTCCTCGTCCTGAAGATGTAACTTGCGCTGAATTTGGATTATAGTGAGAAAGAAGCTGCGCCGGACATCAATCTCACTCTTTCGTCCTGAGTTACTGGGAGCCAGTGGCAAGACATACAATCAAGACAACTGGAAGTAGCTCAAGATGCAGACATTCTGGTCGTACAATCCATGAGACCAGGGGTCCCTTGAAACTTGTGGGAGTCGATCGTCCATTGTTTCCTTAACGATTTGAGAGGCGAATGTCGTTCCTCTTTACAGCAGCAGCGAGACACGCTTAGACTAGAAGACGCTGCTGTTGACCAGCGTCCACACCTGTAGGTTTAGGTGAGGGATCATTAACCTATGGCTGAGGGGAGATTTTGGTTTCAGCATGCAATGAAAATGGACGCAATTTCCAAGTAGGTCGTGCACACCAACTAAGGACCGTGCGCAATCTGAAGTGATGTCCTATCCAACAACGTGTATTCCGTAACACATGAAGAACAGATCGTGTTTTCATCTAATTCCAAGGAAATTTATACACATAGACCTCCTGTGAATGGCGTAGGACCTGCTAGATAATGATTGCCACACAACACTGCGCTTCATACATTAATTGTAACAAACAAACCACTCCAAAATCGAGGACCATTAGAGCAGCTTGTTGCTTGGTCACCATCTTACCGCAAGTATCCCAACTTGAAGCAAAAGCTACTAGTTTCATTGTTGTGTGTATTCAATTTTATTGTTGCTTTGATTAATATTAAGATATTTTTTCTTTAAAATATAAGTTTCTTTGTGTTTTGTTGTTGTTGGTAATCCTGATTCAGAGGTAATTTCATTACTTCTTTAGTTTATTTATTTTTTAAATATAGCTGTTAGTCATTTCTTAATTGCTTTTGTCAATTTTTTTCCCCATTGCATATATTTGTTTCTTATTTCTCTCCTAGTTTGACAGTTCTGTAGTCTATTCATATATAATTGTCTCTATTGTCATTCACAGAATAGCTGTGATTGCAAACATCAGCAGAGTAAATACATCTCTCATTTCCTTATAGGATTTGATGGTTGGCCTGGCCTCCAAGGGCAATTTGGAGAAAAGGGAGATCGCGGTCTGCCTGGCCCACTTGGACCTCCGGGAATCAAAGGTGACCCAGGAATTTCAGGACTGTCTGGAGAACCTGGTGCTAAAGGTTTGTAATGAGAATATTACCTGATACATTTTAAAATAATAAGTATGTCTGATGATATTGAGTGTGAGACAGGGTTGTATACTCTCCCCACACTCTTCAATATCTTCTTGGAGAGAATAATGGAGACGACCTTAAAAGGACATGTTGGCACGGTTACAATAGGTGACAGGCTTATCACAAACTTCTGCTTTGCTGATGATATTGATGTATTGGCAGGCACAGAGAGGGAACTCCAGGAGTTGATTGGTAGATTGGATAGAACGGCCCTGAGTTTTGGTATGGAAATAAATGCTGATAAAACAAAGCTCATGACCAATAACGTTGCAGGGTTTCAATCTGTCATAGAGGCAAATGGGCAGGTACTTGAGGTGGTGAAACGTTTCAATTATCTTGGATTGTTAATCAGCGAAGAGGGTTCGAAGCCAGAGGTAATTGCCAGAATAGCACAAAAAACAGCGGCGCTGACTAGGCTGCAACCTATTTGGCGAGACAAACGCCTCGCCCTCGGCATAAACGTCAGACTACTGCGCTCTTTGGTGCTGTCAATATTTCTGTATGCCTGCGAGACCTGGACCATTGCAGCAGATATCCAGGGCAGAATACGTGCAATGCGGTGCTATAGAAAACTCCTAAATGTTACATATAAGGATCGTGTCACGAACGTAGACATCCGTCAGAGAGTTGAAGACGCTATTGGTCCTTTTGAAGATCTGTTCACAACTATCAAAAGACGAAAGATGGCCTGGTGCGGGCGCATCGCGAGGTCCAACGGAATTCCCAACTTGATACTCTTTGGATCCGTACCGGGACAGAGAGGGCGAGGACGTTCAAGGAAGAGATGGGTGGACAACTTCACTGAGTGGTCAGGCCTTCGTCACGGTGAGATATGTCAGGCGGCGACAGACAGAGAGAGCTGGCGTGGGATTTTCATGTCTTCGTGTGTGCCCCAACGACCTGATGGGTTACGGGATGAACTGAACTGAACTGAACTGAACTGAACTGATGATATTGTAGTTATGCAGCCTAGCTTTATGCTAACTTTAACATCACCATAGTTGACATGCAACGTTGACGGGAATGCAATGTTGACGTGGGTTGAATCCAAATTGAAGGTAATAGATGACATGGGGAAATAACACATTTCAAAACCTATGTATGCAGAAATAATGCATCTTTTAAACACAACAAGGCTGGCTCAAAGAAGCGGAGGAATTAAGATAAGGAATGGAGCCACTTTGCTTGGTGAGTTAGATACAAGTAAATTAAACAGATCAGCAAAATATATGAAGGAACTGCTCAGTTACAACATAGGCAATGAATCATCAATATGTCGTCTTCTGCATGTCCTGAAAAGGATGTTTTTTATACAGCAAAGCTACGATATCTGTGCCTTTCGGCCCAGCACACTCAATTTCAGTACATAAATATTTGGACTTGGTTTGTTTTCCCTCTTCAAACCTTATTTTCTTAGTCAGACCGCATTGGTGCAGCCAGTTTCCAGTGCCACCACTTAGAAGCAGAATAGAGTCTTGGTCAACTACGAGTCACTGACTGCTCTCGACTCATTCACTGCTATGTCTTTGGACACCCCCCCCCCCCCCCCCCCCCACAATCATAAACAAAATAATGATGACCTTAGATCAAAAGTAGAGGAAGCAGTAAATGTTAAGCCCAAGAGGAAAAGAACAGACAACGAAACCAAAAATATAGAACCAATAGAGGCTTTAGAGGAATTCAGTGAAGACAACGAAACAGTAAATATAGAAATGATAGAGGAATTCAGTGAAGACAACAAAACCATAACTATAGTAATGATAGAGGGTTTAGAGGAATTCGGGGAAGATAAAATCACTAATCTGTGTAATGACATCTACAGTACAGAATATATACAGCGCAAATTAATTACATCTATTTTTATAACATTATCAAAGATATCTTGTGCAATCTAATGTTCAGATCTAAGAACAATCAGTCTAATGAGTCACACTATTTCGATACTACTCAAAATTATACTGGAGAGAATGGCATAAAATAAGCAATAAATTTCAGAGTGAACAATTTGAATTTTGACAGAACAGAGGAACAAGAGAACCACACAGGATCTCCTATTGCCAGCCACTTCAATGGTCCTAGGCATTGGGGCAAAGCAGATGTTAGTTTCACAGGCTTAGTTTCTTGTTTCTCTGATGATGGTCATCAATTCGCCCTTGAAAACAAACGGATCTCCCTCATGGGCTGCCTCCAGCCACATGGCATTACTATCTTTCACACTTTTTCTTGAATCCTTTTCACATACCAGCCTCCATTTATTTTTTAACCCATTTTCTCTTTTTTCTCTCAACCTAAATCACTATTTGGTCTTTCTGTATCTGGCCGTCACTGGCTTATCTGGCCTTTTTCCACTTCTTACACCCAACTGGCTACTTCTTCCCACTTTTGTTTGTCATTTGGGTTCCTGCCCCGTTGTAACAGACCCTCTGCTGCCGTGATCGAACTTAGACCATTCTCACACTCATCCACATCATCATGACCATACTCAGTAAATGACATATCACACAGCAGGTGGCATATTTATTATATCATACTCATATCATAGAATGAGTAGAGAAATTACAAACACAATATAATACATATCTTAACTAAACATTCTACTAAAACGGGAATTGTAAGCATTAGCTATTGATGGAATTCCCAACGATCTAAAAACCCAGTTCTATTGCCTTGCAATTACATCACACACATCGCCTTAACTGCGTCTTCAACACACCTTATCAAATACTCTTCCTCACAGAAATCCCCTCAGGCGGGCGATCTCGACATACTCGTTCACAATGTGTCCTTGCTTACAAACACACTTTCAGATTATCCATTAATGCAAAACTCACACACCTATTTGAGCGATCCTGTTCCATCATTAAACATTCGTCCAACAGTCTATCAATCGCTCCTCTACCTAAGTCGGTGAGTTAAACATACTATCCACATTCAGTCTCTCTCTCTCTCACTCTCCATACAGCCTCACTCTCTCTCCAGCCTGTCTCCATCCCTCCATCCAGCCTCTCGAGCTAAACTTTGTCTCGAGTTAAATATCCTCAAGCAAGGCCAGAGCTTGACCAATCGATCTCAGGTGATAGCCAGCTTCAGTCCCAATTGGACCAAAACACTTTGCCCACCTGTCATTCATTCTCTCGCAGCAAGCCCCGCTGCCAATTTCGTCTGTCAATCAATCTCCCCCTACCAAAATCGGAAGGCCAGTGGTCAGTTTCTATCTGTCCACATTCCTTAACCCAACTCTGTTCTCCTTTGCTGAGACGTGAGTGACCTTGACATGCATTCATGTAGCTTTAAGCTTTAACATGTTCAGGCATCCTAAACTCCCCTTGCTCCGGCGGGAACTGTTACATTACCTCCCTAAACTACAGACCGAAACATGGACGGTCATTTTTTTCATCTGGCAAATGACCACCATTTTCGTCTTCACTATCCAAAATGTAAACACTACTCCTGTTTACAACTTCACTCACATCGTACATGCATAAAAAGACATGTCATTTGATACATATAAACTTTTTGTAATACATACACAATCAATACAAGCAGAAGAAAAACACTGTGGCTGGTCGTTTTTACAACACAAGCCACCACTTTTACATCGTTTTACAGTCAAATTCACCTAAGTCTGTCCCTGCGGGACCTTTAACTCATCAAAACAGAAACACCTTAAGGAATTCTCCTTACTCATTGAGGTCAACATACCTCGCCCTGTTCCCGTGCCTTCCTCTAAGGACACAAACCTTCATTGTTACACTCGACCAGTTCAGGTCAATTTTCTCAGGCGGTCTCATTACACGCCTGGCCGACGATTCACTTCATACTAACTCCTGTGAGGCCACGAATTTACGTGGGTTATCCTCAGGCTAGTTATCACTGTCTTTCTTGACAGCTATCTTTTCTCAAAGAAAACAGCAAAATTCTTTATGTTTCCCACAAAAACGATATTTGACAACAAATGGCATAGTCAATATTACAACTTCTGATCAATATAGTCTTCTCTGCAAAGACTCCACATACATGTGATAAAATAACAATATGTCTTGTTATGATGTATCTCCGATTAAGTCGTCCAGCTGAGTGTCCCACATGCTAGTTCTTATTCTGGAACTCGTGGTGACCTGTGCTTGCGGAGGCCTACAGTCTGGATGAGATATACTGCTCTGTAGATCACCTATATAACCTGTATCAAATACCTGTAAACATGATGATTCAACAACAACAACAACAAAAAAACCAACAAATTAAAGACAAATGCATTGCATACAATGTCGAAACCCAAACACCAAATACAAATGTCAAAATATTTGCACGCATACTCATGATATCAGTATTTCAGTCAGCAAGTATCACACTTTGATACTGTCAGGATATGTAATCATGTTTAAACAACAAAACAACAACAAAATAAAGAAAAATTCAATGCATACTATATCGACCATACAACCCACTAAAAATGCAAGTAATACCATTAGTCAAAACCCACACCAAATACAAATGTCAAAATATTTGCACGCATACTCATGACCAAGTGCCATCAACCTTCACTCCTGCTCGTGCCCCACAGATGAGCACCTGTTAATGCCCCCTTTATAAGATACTAAACTACGACTAAGTTCTAACTTAATCAGGTACTAAACTATGTCTGAGTCAAAAGTCAAAAACCGAATCGTCCACCTGTCGAATTACGTCATGCTGTAACCCTACTAGTCCAGGTGCAGTCTTTGTCACGAGGAATCAAAACCGAGTGTTGTGATCTAACTAATTCACCGCTGTTTCCCGACATCAAAAACTCCCTGGTCAGATTTTGACCGAAACATCACGTCCACGTGTTACCCCGCGTCGCGTAATCATTACCTGGCGCATCCAGTTATCCTGCGTCTCTTGTCCGTTTCTCTGTTCGGAAATGTCCCTGTGATCTCGTCAGTCTAGCTTCAGACTGGCCGTCCGTGGTACGCTCATTGTCTGGCGTTTACTTGAGACAACGAATTCAAAGGAATTTTTAACATCTGGTCATTCCTCCATCTCTATACCCTACCCCCTAATTATCAAATCTCCGTGTAACCCAAGGATAACGGTAGATGAAACAAATTTTATGCAAATGCATACATTAACTGGAGTTTCACATGTACGACCATGTGTGTAAGTACTCCACACGACTTTACCTAATGCCATTTCTGAATTCCATGTTTTTGGCTAGCGTCAGTAAACATTGTATCAACCGTTCCTTGTCAGTACTACTTATTTCAACCAGACTATGCACTGCCCCATCAGCTGTCTCTGATTGCTGCGCGATTTCCTCCTGTAAAACACCCATCGTCTGGTCTGTTTGTTTCACGGTTGTTTGGTTCGTACCTACCGGTTCTCTGTTAGTGTTACGTACACTTACATCGTCCGCTACTTCAGCCTTCCGTCCATCTGTATTCACTATTTGTGGGAAAAACTTTTCACACTGTTCGTTTGACTGTTGGCTTATCTCGAACTGAGATCTTTTCATCTTTGCTTCGATGACTGGTTCGCTGTCCTGGCTGTGGTTAACCTGTCTTTCCCTTTTCTTCGTTTTCCTTAGAAACTCTGTTCCTCCTTTGTTGGCTGCTGTTGGTGCGTCCGTTTCGCATTCCAAGTGTGCGTCATTTCGACTTCCTTCCTCGGTGGCCGAAAGGTTGTCCCTTCTTTCGGTCTGTTCAACCACTTCTCCTGCATGGCTATAACCTGGCTTGGGTGGGCACGAAACCATAGCTGGTCCTACCACCATTCCTCCTCCTCTCCTTTCCTCTTTATCTGACGAATCTCTGACTATTTCCTTGTTCGATTCTTCGTCGACTTTAACTAATGTTCTACCAGGCTTGACTTCCTGGTAAACTTGGCTCCTTTCAGCACGCCCGACCATGTTAATCGACGTAATACCCTCTTCCTGAATTCTCGGCCTACGTTGTCCGATGAAACTTTTCATCTGGGCCTCTGAGCGAACGTTTGTATCGTTTGCATTGCGTAACCTGCCCTCCGTCCCTAACTTTTCTGGATACACAAAACCTGTATCTCTTTCTTTCCGTCCATCCGCCTCGTGCTCAAAGTCTCTTTGATAGCTCCTGTCCTGCCTCTCCATCTGTAACCGTACAAAAGGCCTCTTGTGGGCTAAGAATCTGCCCGATTCAAACTTCTGCCCAACCATTCCTCCTCCTCTCACTTGACTTGGCCTCTGCACCTGGGTCAAACCCCTACCCTTTCCGCCAACTCTTTCCAGTCGTCCACACACGTCCGTCCTGAGATTTCCACCTCTGTCCCTCCACAGATCGGAATGTGGAAGTTGGATGGGCTTCCTACTCACTTTCCTACCACTCTGTCCCCTTCCAAAATACTGGGCCGCGTTTACTTCTGTGATTTCTTGATTTCTTCTCTCCTTCCTAGCTGGTTTGAAAGCTCCTTCCTAGCTGGTGTGAAAGCTCCTTCCTAGCTGGTTGGAAAGCTCCGTTTTCAAACTGTTGCAACAGCTGTCGCAGCTTCCATTGGAGATCTTTTTCCTGTCTTTCCAGCCGAATAACTCTGCCTGTTAGTTCTCTTAGCTGGTTTTGTAGTTGACTTTTTGTCCTCCCACTTATCGCTGACTGTAGCTCGTGCCATGAAAGGCTTGTTTTTGACAACCAGTCCTCCTCTTCTCCAGAAACTATTAATATTCCGAAGAATATTAGGGCATCCGATAGACAAATGTCCAAAATCTAGACAATGATAACATTGTTTAACATTGTCCAACCTCGACATATTGAATAAACCCGTCTGGCCCACCAAAAAATTTATAATACTGTCAAGTACGCACAAAGTCTTGTCAATAATACAACAATGGGTGGAAGAAAAATGTCACACTTACCAGTCAGATGATTGGAAAAGCTGTCTATGGTACTAACACTCTAACCACTAGCTACTCCTCTATTCCTAACTACACACACAAGTTATATTTAACTGCGACACTTGTGTTAAACATGCAAATCAAGATCTATAGCTACACACGCACTATATTTATAAATCTACCACGACTATCCGTGGTCAACAGGCACCAAAATAATAATAACGTGTAACAGACCCTCTGCTGCCGTGATCGAACTTAGACCATTCTCACACTCATCCACATCATCATGACCATACTCAGTAAATGACATATCACACAGCAGGTGGCATATTTATTATATCATACTCATATCATAGAATGAGTAGAGAAATTACAAACACAATATAATACATATCTTAACTAAACATTCTACTAAAACGGGAATTGTAAGCATTAGCTATTGATGGAATTCCCAACGATCTAAAAACCCAGTTCTATTGCCTTGCAATTACATCACACACACATCGCCTTAACTGCGTCTTCAACACACCTTATCAAATACTCTTCCTCACAGAAATCCCCTCAGGCGGGCGATCTCGACATACTCGTTCACAATGTGTCCTTGCTTACAAACACACTTTCAGATTATCCATTAATGCAAAACTCACACACCTATTTGAGCGATCCTGTTCTATCACTAAACATTCGTCCAACAGTCTATCAATCGCTCCTCTACCTAAGTCGGTGAGTTAAACATACTATCCACATTCAGTCTCTCTCTCTCTCACTCTCCATACAGCCTCACTCTCTCTCCAGCCTGTCTCCATCCCTCCATCCAGCCTCTCGAGCTAAACTTTGTCTCGAGTTAAATATCCTCAAGCAAGGCCAGAGCTTGACCAATCGATCTCAGGTGATAGCCAGCTTCAGTCCCAATTGGACCAAAACACTTTGCCCACCTGTCATTCATTCTCTCGCAGCAAGCCCCGCTGCCAATTTCGTCTGTCAATCAATCTCCCCCTACCAAAATCGGAAGGCCAGTGGTCAGTTTCTATCTGTCCACATTCCTTAACCCAACTCTGTTCTCCTTTGCTGAGACGTGAGTGACCTTGACATGCATTCATGTAGCTTTAAGCTTTAACATGTTCAGGCATCCTAAACTCCCCTTGCTCCGGCGGGAACTGTTACACCGTCTCGAAAGGAGTGATCTTTTCCTCAGTTAAGTAAACCATTTTTTAACCCTTGTGTATTGACATCCCCCTATTTATGTATAAATCTTCTTTGATTTGTTAGTTAATTATTGTTATTATTTGTTGTTCCCGATGAAGGCCTATTGGTTGTAACGTAGGTTTTGTTCATGTTTTCGTCTCGGTGCCGTATCTGGCCATACCCATTTATAATTTTTGTTCACTAGAGAAGCAATATTCTGCATAAGGACACTAGCAGAAAAATATAAGACGTACAAAGAAAACATTTATATATGCTTTATAGAATACAAAATGGCTATTGACAAGAATCCAGCATGATAAACTAATTACTTGTATAGAATACATAAGTATAGATGGAAAAGACACAAGAATACTCAGTAGCTTACACTGGGAGCAAATGCAACTATGAGATCTGGTAGGCTTTACTCACCATCTACAAAAAAACACCCCAAAAAAAACTGTGGTACAATATTTTTCCCATTGCTGGGTAGTTGAGGGGTTTTGAAAAGCTGGGGACTACAGGCTCCTTCACCACTGTTGAATTCTCTAGAACGAACCCGTCTGTGTGCCTCATGCACAATAGCATCAAATATTTCTGTAAGTCACCTCTTTTGTGGTCTGCCTTTGGCTTTGAATCCTTTGTATCTAAATAGCATTACTTGTTGGAATTGCCTAGTGATACTAGACTGGGGCTTTTTTAATGTATGACCCATCCATCTCCCCTTTATTCCAAAGATTTCCAGTTTCAATTTCCCTTGTCCCACTATCTACCACAGTCTGTCATTTGTAACTTTATCAAACCATTGTCTGCCATACAATTTAACTGCAGCTTACAGAATCTCATTTATTTAAGTCATTTCCTTCTTACACTTGTAAATATTTTACTGTAACCTGACCCAATTTCTCCACAGGAGGTCCAGGTCTACGTGGTCCTGATGGTTTGGGAGGTGCGGGAGGAGTGTGTCAACTTTCACTACTACCCCCGGGACCAAAAGGTGTTTCAGGTCAAAAAGGAGATCCTGGATTTCCTGGTCCTAAGGGAAGTGAGGGTCTTCCTGGAATGCCAGGTGATTATATTAAGCTTCACCTACAAGAAGGCATAGCTACAAATTAACTAAAGAAAGGTCCAGATTAGATATTAGGAAATATTTTTTTAGTCAGAGAATTGTGAATGCTCGGAATGCATTGCCACAGAAAGTAGTAGAGGCGGGAACAGTTAGTGCATTTAAGAATAGATTGGGTGGATGCGCATAGCTTTTAGAGCAAGGTTACGTAAATGAAACTGGTTGTATACAGACTTTGCAGTCTTCTAAAACAGTCTAAAGATGTTAAGTTAAGTTATGACACAAGAAATGATATGTTAATTTGTCTTGTTTACCAGAGTGACCACAAGCATCTGTATTCACACGTGAAGTAGTTGCAATATATCTCAAATATATTAACTTGAGGAGCCGCGTAGCGCATCTGAGTGGTCCTGGGTTCATTCCCCAGTTGAGGCGGTAATGTTTTTTTCAGACCGCAATGGCTCCCGGGTCGACCCAGCCTTAAATGGATACCAGTTCAGTCCGGGAAGTAAAAGCGGCGAGGGAGAGGAGATGGCTACCGCCCTCATATAGCCGAGCCTTTGAAATGTGAGATCGCTAACACCTCACACCCCTACGGCAGTAATGCTATGGGATACTTTACTTTATATTAACTTGAGAGATTTTTGCTTTCAATTCTGTTACTTCAAAAACATTAATAGCAACACTTTCATTTTTTCAAATATCTGTACCTGCATTCAACAAAGTTGCACCTTATTAATTGAATACATTGATATTAGCATTCACCAGTTTAGTTTTATTAATCAACAGAAATTTCATAAACAATTTTTCATCATAAATTGGAGTAGATAAACAACAAAAACAATTTGAAAGAAGTGCAGAATTTTGTAAAGAAGTGCAGAATTTTGTCAAGAGGTGTAGAATTTTGAAATTAGCTGTACAGTCATTTGTCCAATTCCGAATTACGTCAAAAATGTTTGAAAATATCAGTAAATGTTTGAAAATATCAGTAAATGTTTGAAAATATCAGTAAATGTTTGAAAATATCAGTAAATGTTTGAAAATATCAGTAAATGTTTGAAAATATCAGTAAATGTTTGAAAATATCAGTAAATGTTTGAAAATATCAGTAAATGTTTGAAAATATCAGTAAATGTTTGAAAATATCAGTAAATGTTTGAAAATATCAGTAAATGTTTGAAAATATCAGTAAATATTTGAAAATATCAGTAAATGTTTGACAATATCAGTAAATGTTTGTTATTGTTCTCATAGAAAATTGCATTGAAACATTTCTTATTTAACAGTAACCAACAGCAATATATAGGTTTTATCAAGCAAGTATATTCCTAACTGTAAAACATTTTAAAAAGTTACAAACAATAAACAAATTAATTAAATTTGTAACTCAAGCAGAGTAGACAACTCTCAGCTAATTTCTGTTGATACATCAAGGCAGCATATTTTCTATATACATCAAGGCAGCATATTTTCTATATACATCAAGGCAGCATATTTTCTATATACATCAAGGCAGCATATTTTCTATATACATCAAGGCAGCATATTTTCTATATACATCAAGGCAGCATATTTTCTATATACATCAAGGCAGCATATTTTCTATATACATCAAGGCAGCATATTTTCTATATACATCAAGGCAGCATATTTTCTATATACATCAAGGCAGCATATTTTCCAAATACATCAAGGCAGCATATTTTCTATATACATCAAGGCAGCATATTTTCTATATACATCAAGGCAGCATATTTTCCAAATACATCAAGGCAGCATATTTTCTATATACATCAAGGCAGCATATTTTCTTTCACTGTCAGCAATGTTGACTTTATCTTGAAGTGCAGTTTGCATTGAGATTGCTCCAAGGATATTAAAACAGTTTATTTAAATAATTTTGTACAACATTCTTTTAGGCAAGAACATTTTTTTTGAAATTGGTACAACTTACAGAGAAGGAAAGGCTAATAAAATTGTACAAAATATAGGTAACAAGCACATGCTGATATGAATGCATGACATTATGAAGCGGATCAAGTCATCTCTTGCAGAGTTGAGTGAACTGTTTATCACACATATTTGCTGACACATCTTACAATTCTTGTTTGTTCACAGGTCCAACTGGCTTGGATGGATATAAAGGAGAGAGTGGTCTAGCAGGCATCCCTGGTGATGTTGGACCTAGTGGGGACAGAGGTCGCAATGGTCAATTGGGTGTAGATGGATTGCCAGGTAAGTGATGACATTGCATTCAGGTAGGCTAAATGAACAAGAAATCGAGATAAGAACAACCAAATCATCTGAAATTTAGGTCTGGTTTATAAATGGTCTTGACTAAAGTGGTACTCATGACTACGGTCTGGGGTGGAATAGGCGCGCCTCCGCCAGTAGAAACTAGTGAGGCAAACACATAAAATAAAAAAATAAAAAAATGGTACTCATGATGAAAGAAACAAGACCTCTGTCACTTTCCAAGCATGTCAAGTAAGATAACTACAGAGGGTTGTGTTTGGGGTCACAAATTCATTAAGTAAAAAAAAACGCTACTTTTGGAGCTAGTCACTGCTCTTGGATTCATTCTTCCTGTTAGGGACCAGCTGCAGTTAAAACTTATTCTACACATTGGAAAAAAATGGTGAATTGAAAAGAGGTCAGCTGCCACTGTGGCCTATGTTTCACACTGAGCAAAAAGGGGAATGAATATGAGTTTGCAAAGTTATAAAATAATAATATTTGTCCATTGTTGGGTGTGGGTGTGCATATAGCTGAGCAAGCCAATGCGGGCCCAGAAACATCTGTTGCATAATGGGCACAAAAGGTCTGTAGACGGTGATGGTGTTCCCGCTGTTCATGATTTCTGGGTCTCACGTCTGCTCTGGGCTTTCACAACATGGTGGTCTTCGATGGTAGCTACACTCACTTTGACTGCACTTCTCCAGTCAAATCTGTTTTGTGCAAGACATTCTCCGGTGTTGACATCTCTCTGGCAATTTTTAAGTGAGTCCCTCAAACTGTTTTTAAAACATTTCTTTGGGCGCCCTTTCTCATGCCATCCTTTTCCTAGTTCACTATAGAGGAGCTTCTTTAGGAGCCATTCATCTGACATATGAACGAGGTGTCTTGCCCATCCTGGTCGTGCTTTTTCTAGTAATGCATGGATGCTGGGCATTTCAGCCCTTGAGAGAACTTTGATGTCAGTGATACAATCTCTCAATTGAATGTGGAGTATTTGCCTCAGGGAAACTGTGTGGAAGGGATTTAACTTCCTTGCATGTTCAGAGTATACAGTCCAACTTTCACAGGCGTAGAGTAGGGTTGGAATGATGGTAGACTTTGAGTTTGGTCTTGATGCTGTTGCCACGACGTTCCCACACCATTGAGCGCATTCTACAAAATAATAATAATGCAACAATAATATACATCTATAACATCAAACCTCTGCCGTGTGTGGATCCATGCTTTTCATACCCCGAAGGAAATAACAGGACCACTGTACCCTAAAATGGATGTCATGAAAAGGGACTAAAAACTAAGGTGAAAAGATGTGACAACCTTATCATGCAAAATAAAGTGTTGAAACCATTACTCTAGAAGCTAATATATGCTTTAGTGTAGACCTTGTGAATGAAGGCCAGCTGCATTAGTGCCCCATGCTTTAACTGGAGTCATTAGGGAATGCTTTCAGTATGGTTTCACCCTGGGTTGATCAACTGTAGATGTCATTCTTGCTCTATGGCTCTTGGCTGAGCTGCATCATGCATTCAACCGCCCCATCTGTGCTGTGTATATGGATCTAAAGGCTGCATTTGATTTGGTCGATAGGTCTGCACTCTGGAAAGTTCTGCAAAGCATCGACGCTCATGCCCCATTGCTAAACCTGATAAAAGAGCTACACATGGGTACCAGTACTAGAGTCCACCTAGGTGGCTCTCTCTCTGACATTTTTCCCAACATCTTCAGAGGTCAGGCAGGGCTGCGTCCTTGCCCCTGACCTTTTCTGCTGTGCCATCAACTGTATTCTTTACCACCTTGACTCTCACCACCAGGGCACCAATATAGATCAGACACGCATCACAGACCTCACCTATGCTGATGACATAGTCCTAGTCAGCCCAGGCAATGCGGCTATGCAACAGTCTCTCAAGAAATTGGATCTCGAAACATCAAACTTGGGCCTATCATTATCTTGGGCCAAGACGAAAATTCAGAATCTTTGTTCCCACACAAGTCCTCATTGCCTGGTTGTCCATGGTCAGACAGTAGAAGGCACTAATGAATTCACACACTGGGGAGTTCATTTTCATCTAAAGGATGCAGTGATCCTGACATGTCAAGGCGGATTGGATTGCTGCATCGCTATGAACAACCTTCGACGCGTGTAGTTTTAAAAAAAAAAAATGTTTGTGTTCGCCTTATTTCTCTTATCCCCAAGGCGGTGTGCGTTGCACTGTGGTTTTTATTTTGCGCCTGTCAGCCCAGTGCATCTGACTTCAGCATGCATTTTATATAAGGGTCTGCTTCCTCCTGCATTTTCTAAGGGTTTGCTTCCCCGGGGTAACGGCCGGTGCTGTGATGGGGATCGAACCCAGCACCTTCTGGTTGTGAGCCGTGCTACTTAACCACTAGGCCACACCGTCCCCGACGCGTGTGGAATAACAGTAGACTCTCTCTCAAATCCAAAATACGAATCTATCGGACATGTGTGATTCCCATTCTCCTGTATGGCTTAGAGACTTGGACTCTACTTATACAGAAGATATTAAGACTCGATGTCTTTCACATGCACAATCATAGATGCATTCTCTGTATCCAATGGTTTGATCTTGTCCGCGATGTTGAGGTCTCTGCAATGACGAGTATTCCTTCCATCTCTGACACTCTGGTTCACTGCCGACTGTCTGTATTTGGACATGTGGTTCAACTGGACCAGAAAGTTTTGACTCACCAGTTCAAGTTTAAATCAGTTATGTGTAACAATGGTCACCCACCGATTGAATGGAGGCAGAGTTATTCTACCTGGCTGTGGCAGATATCAGTCTCTCCTTTGGCACTGGACAAGGTTTGGATACAAGCCTCAGCAGCTGGACATGGTAGTGGTTGATCAACGCAACAGGTCTTAGATGCCTAGGCGAACAATATAATCAACGTAACAGGTCTTAGATGCCTAGGCGAACAATATGATCAACGTAACAGGTCTTATATGCCTAGGCAAACATTATTATTATTAAAGAATGTTTGTATTATTTTTTAATACATGATACCAAAAAAAAAAACCACACACAAGCAAAAAGTCAAATTACAGTATAGTTATCATTTCTTGAACAAATTTAGAATATAAGATACTGTGTAGAAAATAAAGATAGAAAAAAATTAATCACATAATAACAAAATAATTACTTTTATGATATTTGTTTTTGGAAGAGACCAGAAAGAAAGTTAAATTAATCAATATAAGTTGCATATGTATTTATTAACTTCTCAGTTACAAATTGTAATTTTCATTTTATACAAATATCTCAAACTAACTACTCATATTTGCTCAATTACAACGTGCTTCTGTTCCTATAATATATATTTATTAAGGAAACATTACAAGGTGCTTCTGTTCCTATAATATATATTTATTAAGGAAACATTAAAAATTCCTTTTGCTATGAGGTCAATTGTAGAATGTAAAACCATCATACATTCTTAATAGTGTAAAGCAGAACTTGCCACAGGACATAGTGTGTCATAATAATAATAAAAGTTCACCAATACAAGCAAAAAAAGCGACAGCCTCAGATATTAGTATTCACATATGAGTACAGTTAATCCTATCTAAGTGCCACCAACTATACCACATGTTGGGCACACATGGACAGCATTAGTAATTGGATCATTTTGCATTCTGTCCTTTCCTACAGCTCACTTTTTCTGCACCTCAGTAATTAGTGTCACCTCAATAGTGTCACAGGCTAAGTGGTTCAGAGCAAGCAGCCGAAGATGGATGAGTGAGAATCTTAAAAGATGATAATAGCTGATTTATGTGTCAGCCATACCTTCCTGCCGAAGATGGATGAGTGAGAATCTTAAAAGATGATAATAGCTGATTTATGTGTCAGCCATACCTTCCTGCCGAAGATGGATGAGTGAGAATCTTAAAAGATGATAATAGCTGATTTATGTGTCAGCCGTACCTTCCTTAGGGAAAGTTTTTTCTGTACGATACTTTTGTGTAAACATTTGACACTGTTGCATAGCAGACATTATGGCAGTGTGATTTTATATTACAATAGTGTAAATAGTAGAGCAATTTAACAATACAACAAAGCAGAAACATTATAGATGACTTAATATACAAAGTAATATTATCACCAACATTAGTAGATTCAGTTCAGTTCATACCGTAACCCATCAGGTCGTAGGGGCACACATGAAGATACTCCCAAAATTCTACGCCATCCCTCTCTGTCTGTCGCCGCCTGACGTATCTCACCGGGACGAAGGCCTGACCACTCAGTGATGTTGTCCACCCATCTCTTCCTTGGATGTCCTCACCCTCTCTGTCCCGGTACGGAACCAAATAGTATCGAGTTGGGAATTCCGTTGGACCTCGCGACGTGCCCGCACCAGGCCATCTTTCGTCTTTTGATAGCTGTGAACAGATCTTCAAAAGGACCAAAAGCGTCTTCAACTCTCTGACGAATTTCTACGTTCGTGACACGATCTTTATATGTAACATTTAGGAGTTTTCTATAGCACCTCATTTCCATTGCATGTATCCTACCCTGGATATCTGCTGTAAGGGTCCAGGTCTTGCAGGCATACAGAAATATTGATAGCACCAAAGAGCGCATTAGTCTAACTTTTATGCCGAGTCGCTTGTCTTGCCATATAGGTTTTAGCCGAGTCAGCGCCGCTGTTGTTTGTGCTATTCTTGCAATTACCTCTGGCTTCAATCCCTCTTCACTGATCAATGATCCCAGATATTTGAAACGTTTTACCACCTCAAGTTCCTGCCCATTTGCCTCTATTATAGATTTAAGCCCTGCTACGTTATTGGTCATGAGCTTTGTTTTATCTGCATTTATTTCCATACCAAAACTCAGGGCCGTTCTATCCAATCTACCAATCAACTCCTGGAGTTCCCTTTCTGTGCCTGCCAATACATCAATATCATCAGCAAATTGGAAGTTTGTGATAAGCCTGTCACCTATTTTAACCGTGCCAACATGTCCTTTTAAGGTCGTCTCCATTATTCTCTCTAAGAATATATTGAAGAGTGTTGGGGAGAGTATACATCCCTGTCTCACACCCATCGTCATACGGAACCAATCGCCTAACGTTCCCTCTACTGAGACTGCGCTTGTCGCCTGCTCATAAAGGTTTGCAATTACCCTCACAATATCACTGTTGAACTTAAAATGCTTCATTGTTGACCATAGCGCCGCATGCCACACTCTGTCAAACGCCTTTCTAAAGTCAATGAAGGCATGGTAGACTTGTTGTTGATACTCTGAGTAGATTACAATAGTAATAATAATAGTTGCCCATTGCAAGCAGAAATGGAGACAGCATCATACTATGGCTGCAAAGAGCATTCCTAAAATGGCACTACCCTGCCACATTCAGGGTACACATGTGGGGAGCTGGCTGTGAAAACGTTGTACGTGCTGCTTTTGCTGAGCCTCCATGATGGCTATACTCTCTGTGATCTGAGCACCATTGGTGATACTAGCATGCCAGGTGGTACGGTTTTGTGCAAGCTTCTCTCAGGAGGTGACATCAATATTGAAGCTTTTCAGAGACATTTTCAAGGAGTCTCTGTAGCGTTAGTAGATTATAAGTGCTCTACAAATGCACAGCAAACCACCAACTATCATCATAATCTAGTTAAACAGTCCTGAGACTGGTCTAACTATGTCTCTCCCTTTGACGATATCCTCTGGGTGTACTTTAATGTCTCTGCATGCCTGAGATGTAAACCCAAGGTTTGAAAGTTTTTGATGTGCTTTTTATTTGTCGTTTTATATCAGGAAATCAAGGCAGACCTGGTTCTCGTGGTTTGCCAGGTATACCTGGAACAACTCTGCCTATAGGATATTTGTTGGTGCGTCACAGTCAAACCCGAGACGTTCCTCAGTGTGCACCAGGTCACACCAAACTATGGGATGGCTACAGTTTACTGTACTTGGAAGGAAATGAGAAATCACATCACCAGGACTTGGGTAATTTTTGAAATGTCTTTCTTAATTGCTGAAAAAACATACACAAATTTTTGCAGTGACAGTTTCTGCCTTTGTTAAGGTGCATATTTTAGTGAGCTGGCTTGCTAAGACTGGGATTACACTGCACCAGGGTTCGAACTCAAGGGCGAACAGAAACAAATCAGGGCGTGGCTCGTTCCTGGTTGATTGCTCCTCAAGTCAACCCAGCTGTAAATGGGTACTTGTTGTACGAGTTAGGGAAGATATAAACATCAAAGGAGGGAACTGGCCACCACACCTCACATTGGCTGCGGCTTAGTCCATGAAGAGTTATCCTCATCCTTGACAACAATTGTTGCCATGGGACCAACCTTTACCTTTACCTTACCTTTATATTTTAGTGATAAATATTAAACACTGACTGTCTGTCGATAGACTGCTGAATTACAAAAATTAATTGTGAGTCAAGCATGAAGGGACACCACAGATGTCAGTGTAGGAGTATGCACCTCCAGCATACTACAAAAAGCATCAGTATCTATGCTCTTTGCCATTTTCTGAGGGAGACAGCACCTATGGATCTTTCCAGAGTGCAGTGGCATCGATTCTAAACAGAACAAAACAAAAGCTGTTTATTTTATGTTTATTAGATGAGAAGCTTGAGTTCCTCTTTCATTTCTGGTGTCTGTAGTTATCCATTTTTGTTGTAAGTAAGTAAGTAAGTTGCCCATCGCAAGCAAAGTTGGCGACATCATCAGGCTGTCCTCATTCTAAAGATGTAACTTGCGCTGAATTTGGATTATAGTGAGAAAGAAGCTGTGCTGAACATCAATCTCACTCTTTCGCCCTGAGTTACCAGCAACCAGTGGCAAGACATACAATCAAGACTACTGGAAGTAGCTCAAGATGCAGCCATTCGGGTCATACAATCTGTGAGACCAGGGTTCGCTTGAAACTTGTGAGAGTCGATCGTCCATCGTTTCCTTGACGATTTGAGATGTCATTCCTCTCGACAGCAGCAGCCCCCACCCGTAGACTAGAAGACGCTGCTGCTGACTAGCGCCCACATCTGTAAGTCTAAGTGAGGAACCATTAACCCACGGCTGAGGGGAGATTCCGGTTTTGGCATGCAATGAAAATGGATGCAATTTCTAAGTAGGTCGTGCACACCAACCAAGGATGGTGCAAAATCTGTAGTGACGTCCTATCCAATAACTTGTATTCTATAACACATGAAGAACAGATCCTGTTTTCTCCAAATTCCGAGGAAAATTACACACACAGGCTTCCTATGAATGACGTAGGACGTGCTAGAAAATGATCGCCACACAACACTGCGCTCCAAACATTAATTGGAACAAACAGACCACATGAAAATCGCAGACCATGAGAGCAGCTGTTGCTTGGTTGCCATCTTACTGAAACTGACCCAAGAAACAAAAGATGGGATCTCACAGGCAGGGGAGACTTCCACAAGAAACAAAAAGATGGGATCTCACAGGCTAGGCAGACATGAGAAGATTTCTACAAAAACAAAAGATGGGATTTTGCAGGCAAGGCAGACATGAGAAGACACCCAAAAGAAATAAAAGATGGAATCTGACAGACTAGGCTGACATGAGAAGATACCCACAAGAAACAAAAGTATTTTATTGTAACTTTAAAACTAATGCATAAAGTTGTCATATGTGAATTCCTTGCTTCACTTCCATAACTAATATTTGTAGTTGTCATATGAAAATCTTTAGTTTCCAGTTGATAACTGGTTTAGTAACAGAAATATGACAGAAGTAAACGGGTATCACATATGCCAGATGTACATGTTTACAGCCCATTTTCATTGGGATGTCTTGTGGAGTACCTTGTGTCGGCTTCTTCATCAGTATACTTATCCAGAGGGCAGCCAGTTTACAAGTACACAAAGGGTAACGGAAGCAGAGGGAGCGGTGCCGCAGCCGGACAAAAGTAATGAAACAAATGACCCCACATTAACATAATCAAGGAGTGGTAGTAACTGGTTGTCTGCAGAGTCTTCTAAACCGGTATAGAGATGTTGAGTTAAGTTAAAGTTAACTCATTCACTCCAACAAGCCAATGTATCGGCTTCCGTTTTTTTTAAGAAAACCCAGAAGCTGATTTGTTGGCTTTATCTACTGTATTCACAAAATTACATATTTTCCCATTCCTAATTCTCCTAAATGTTTTATTTTGGTTATTGACAGAAGTTCAGATTTTGTACTTTTCATTTTCGGAAAAGTTAGTGTTGGTTTTATTGAAAAAATGTTTATTTTCGTACTTGGAAACAATACATTTTTGTTGGGAGGGCAGCCTTTTATTTAGCTCATACCCCTTTAAGTGGACTAAATAAGAGTTTCTATAGTACAAGCTTGGTAATAGATAGATTATATTGTTGCTAACGGTAGTGATGAAGATATCAATTATTCTGATATCGCTATGTAATTCCTTTATCTAGTTTTAGTTCTAAGTCGAGCAATGAAAGTGAAACAGAATCTACTGCTGAGGGGGTAGTGCCCTCTTTTTTCTTAAGCAATGGTAGTAACAGTTCACAAATTCAGGAAAGGTTCAAGATTTTGCACAGCCATGCTAGAGTGTATAATATAAATGTGTGTAAACAATCACACTGATGTTGATTGGGCCTTTTAGTTTTTTGCATGTTTTTAACTTCACATGCCTTCAGTAAAATGTGAATACTGTGAAAACCACTGCATCACATTTGGTGCAACTTTCAGAACATCTTCTTTTGTGGATTACCATCAATAGAAAGTCATTACGTTATTCACATATTAGTTTAGAGCTGAATAATGTGTTGATGAATCCCTCATACACAAATGTTCACCTCCATTTGTAAAATATATATATTCCATTGGATTCTGGACTCAATTATGAACAGTTTGGTATATAATGTGTGCTATTTCAGTGAACCTTTATTGAAGATAAATATATCACAACTAAGTGAAACTGTGTTTGAGTTTTACATAAGAACAAAAATTGAATTCAGAGGTCCAAAATATTTGGGAGTGAATGAGTTACGTTAAGCTAAGTTAAGTTATGGGAATAGACAAAGAAAGTCTTGCAAAAACTTAAAGTAAAATTCATCAAAAGGGAGAGTGTAGTCCAAGTGGTATACTGCCTGAACTGTGAAAAGGGAAATAATCACCCAAAGTCAATTGTACACAAATTGTCTAAGATATTGTTTTTCTTATTCTTTCACTACAGGCTGGGCAGGATCCTGTCTGCAGCGGTTCAGTACTATGCCATTTTTATTTTGTAACCTGAACAATGTTTGCAATTATGCCTCTCGAAATGACCGCTCATACTGGCTATCAACCAATGCACCAATTCCCATGATGCCTGTGGGGGAAAGTGAGATCCAGCCTTACATCAGTCGCTGTGTTGTATGCGATGTGCCCGCCAATATTATTGCAGTACACAGCCAGACTCTTTCGATACCTGAGTGTCCTCAAGGCTGGGCCAGTATTTGGATAGGATACTCCTTTGCCATGGTACGGTTTCTTGTTTATTTAACAAGTTTTTCTTGTTTATTTAACAAGTTATTCTAATCATATGTTGTTTGATTGAATTTATCAGTTGAATGAACTTATATTTTTTGTTTGTTGGTATTGTTGATTAACAGGTGTATTGAATTGTTCAGTCTTTCCCAGTCAATGCCTAGTTTTAAAATTTACTTTTTTTTAAAAATAGTTTTTTTGTTATGCAGGTAACATTCATTATCTACAGGAGTATTCTGTTTTTTTTCTTGTCTCTTTTATCATTCTCTTCAAAGTAATGAGCCATCACTGAATTTGATTTGTTTTGCAGAAAGCATATGATAAAGTACTTTCTGTGCTCTTGTCATTGTTGGTTCTGCACATCCCTATGAAAATATTATGTAGCAGAGTCCAGGTTTTCACTGGGGTTATTCTATCTGGAATGTTACCACATGTTTCCACATCATTTATGACCACACACAGCAATTAACATAGCACGCAGCAGGTGGCAGATTTATTACATAATATTCATACAACAACTATTAAAGTGAGTGCAATGAGATTACAACAACACAAGATAACTAAACAATTAAATAGTAATATTTCTAATTTATCTCTAAACAACTTTGTTAACAACTTGTTAACAGCTTTGCGGAGATTATAACCATAAGCTATTGAATGTTGCTCCAGACTACCCCAATCCAGTTCTAGCCGCACAGTCCCCTCCCCGTATCTGCACCCTCAAAACACTCTTAAAAAATCCTCCTCACGTTCATATTCTGTGCATTCCCTCACACTCAGATCCCCTCAGGAGGGTGATCTTGACATAATACACTCAATCTGTTCAACGTATACTCACATGTGATCACACACTCAATCGATCTGCGTATACACACACTCTGGAACATACATCGTTCCTTCGGTGTCCTTCCCACACCACACACACATCCAGATCTCTCCTAGGCAATGTGTACACTCGTGTAACCTTTCAGGACATACATTGTTCACAAGGTGTTCTGCACATACAACACACATTCAGATCTCTTCTAGATACAGGGCGCCCAACACGCACATTATAGAGCGACTGGCCAAGACTCAAAGGCGTTTGCTGGTTGAGCAACCCTGTATTCCATTTTATCTCACTAATATTCGTCAAACAGCTTATCAATCGCTCTTCTATAATGTCAGAAAGCTAAACAGACTCCTAGCTAAATTATGTCTCTCTCTCTGTCGATAGCCAGTCTGCTTGAGTTAAACTTTGTCTAGTATTATATAGTCTCAAGCAGTATCAGAGCTGTCCAATCGTTTTCTGGGGGATTTCTGCTCCAGCCATCACCTAGTTTGAATCTATCTCCATTTAGTGTTATTGGAGCGAATCACTCTGAATTCCTGTCACTCAAAATGTTGCAGCAAGCTCTGCTGGCCTCTTTCTGTCACTAATCCCACACTACCCAAATCAGGACGCCAGAGTGGTCAAAACCTAGCCCCTACCTGTACTAGACACATTCTCTCCCCCAACCCGCTGTTTTCCTTTGTTGACTTAGTATCGAGGCGGTGAGTGACCTTGGCATAGTGTTGAGACGTTGCACATATTCAGGTACAATTGTTCTGAGAGTCGCTGACCACATTACCTCTGCCCTAAACGCTCATGCTCCAGCTGGAACTGTTGCAATTAAACATCATCTTTTTTAATGTTCTGCGCTTGCCAGTGTTAGGAAAAAGCTTCTTCCTCCAAGGCCAGGCAAATGGAACACTTTGTACGGAACTAAACAACAGCTCACAAACACTATATGGCATTGGGCCAAAGGGCAGGAGCCCATAGACCGCTGGATCAATAATCAGCCAACCCTTTATTTACAATATAAAACTGCTAGTCCCAAGCTAAACTTGCTTAAGTAAATCTACATATCATGCTCAGGCAGATTTAACCTTCTTGTTTCCATATTTCTTTATTTCCTCACAAACATTTAGACTTACCCATTTTTGGATACACCAGTTGTCTTGTAAATCCATGAAATTGCCACAAAGCACTGATAGTGTTCCTAACCAGTTTGTAATATTTCTTAGTTTCCACAACAAACGTATTTATAACATCTACATAAACAAACTAAACAGACCCACCTCAGAAAAATCTAACTAACTTCATCGCAATGAATAATGGAATAACCTTCCAAATACAGAAACAGAACAAATTTGTTTAAATTATCTAAAGTCAAAATCGCCCTTGTATTGTTATCGGGGCGGGTGGAAATAGTTTAGTTTTTGATTCAGCCATTTCTATAGCAAAGCCGGTGTTAACACAATGAATACACAGGTAAGTATTCAGAGACAATGCTCCAGGAAAATTTGTTTGCCAATGGTTCAGTAAAATTTAAAGACCTTGTTCCACTATAATGGACCATAATATCTGCACAATAACAGCGTCATATTTATATTAACAATGTCCACCAGAGCATCTTTCTTCTTGCCAATTTACTAGTCATCATAAGATAGTTTATACATTTTTTTATTTGTGAACTGTTGAAAGAAATTGTGAAAATTCATTGACCTTTGACCTACATTTTGAATTTATTCAGTGGTTCTAATCACCATATTGATGTATTATACAATAATTTGTTACCCATATTTTTCTTCTATTGGTTAAATCTAATTTGATTTGAAGTAAAAATTACTGACAAATTCTCAAAATTTTAGGCTTTCTTATTATTATCCGTCCATTTAAGGCCTTCCCCACTATTGATAGCTCCCTCTTTGCGGTTTTCATTTATTTCTCTGGATCTTGATTGACCTTATTCTAATAGCCACGTGAACATGTCTGCTTTTATTTATTCTTAATGCATGCTTTTATGCATTTTCAATACTTGTCCAATTTTTAAGGGTGAAAATTTTCTATATTTTTATGTTTCACCAATTAAGCTGAGTTTTATTTTCTGAGTTTATATTGTCTAGCGAACTGTATTTAATTGCTTTCAACTGGTTCACTGGATGATCAAGAATTATGCATAAAATAATTTTTTTTAACGCAGTTTCAGTCATTATTTCAGCTATTAAAAGAATATTTACTATCCATTTTTGCAATTTTTTTTGTGTGGAGAGAAGTAGGGATTCGTTGAAGAACATCTATCTATCTTTTAATATTTTATTACGTAAGGTACATATTAATATATACATACATATACAGATAATTGTCATTACTTTTATATTTAGTGCTATTGCATATACATTAGTAATCTACATACATTTCTCATTATATTATGGCATGAAATTATAATACAGTTTAATGCATTTTTTATTACAGCACACAGCAGCTGGTCCTGGCGGTGGAGGACAGTCCTTGTCTAGTCCAGGTAGTTGTTTAGAGGACTTCCGCGCCACACCGTTTATTGAGTGTAACGGGGCTCGGGGCACTTGCCATTACTTTGCAAATAAACTCAGCTTCTGGCTGTCAACGGTAGAGGAGAATGAGCAGTTCACTACACCACTTAGCCAAACATTGAAGGCAGGCACTTTGCGAACTCGCGTCAGTAGATGCAGTGTTTGTATTAAGAATGTGTGAAAGAGAGTACTCAATACATATTACCAAATGTAGTTGTTATTATTACATCTTCTGTTCAACGATTTGTAAGAGACTGGTTGTTATGACTCGTTATCAGTGGGAAAAAAAAATTACTATTCTAGCTGTTTAACTAATTCTTTCAAATTTATATTTATGGTAGAAGTGTAATGAAAAATTTTTAAGGAATTTAAATGAAATAATTTAAAGAAATTAATGGGAAAAAAAACGTATCAAAATTTAATGAATAAATTTTAAGAAATAAATATTTTAAAAAATTCAAACTGTGAACAACAATTTAACTCTACATGTTATAACTTACAAGCTATATTCAGATTTATATTTACTCATGCTGTGCCAATCTATGCAAGGTTGTTTTCTTTAAGAGTTTTCTTTTTGTTGACAAAAATTTCAAATAATGAAAATTTTGTGTAGTTGTTTTGTGTATGTGCTTTAGCATTCACCAGCAATGGGTTACATAATAACGTATAAATACATATACATATATATATATATATAATTTACATACTCATTCTTAACCCAATTTCATGTTTGATTATGTGTACCTGAAGAATGTGAGTAAATGAGTGCTTCATAACAAAGCTTTTTTTGTACAGAAGTCTGATGTGAATAATCTATTTACCCAGCCATAAACCTGGTTATTTTTGTCTAAAGATACTTGAGGTTAAACGACCTGCTGCCTTCAGTGGTATCAAAGTTTAAGCCACTGAATTTTTATTTCCAATTAGTGGTGCAATGTATTTTGTAATACTGCTCAATTGTGTCCTGTCATCTTGTTGTTTTTTTTAAAGTCAAAATTTTTGGTTTCTTCTATTTTTCTATAAATTACAAAAATTATGGCTAAAAATGTACATCTGGTCTTAAGTGGACATTTCAAATGTTAGTGGATTCTAAAACTGTTCATGGTTTGCTAGTTTGATTAAAATGAAGAATATGACATTTATTATTAAGCATGGATGGCTTCCACTGTGCAAAATACAAGGGTGGAAATGGTATGACAAGATCACCAATGTGGAACTGATGGGAAAAATGGGACAAATGCCAGTGGAGCATGAAATACGGAGGAGGCGATGCCGATGGATAGACCACACATTACGGAAACCAGTGGATAACATTACCAGACAAGCTCTGTTCTGGAATCCACAGGGCAAGAGAAGTAGAGGAAGACCAAGACACTCATGGAAGAGGAAACTGGAAGCAAATGTAAAGGTAGAAAATACAACATGGACATAATTGGCTCAGATGGCTCATGAAAGGCAGACTTGGCAAGTATATATTGAGGACCCCATGCTCCACAGAAAGCTCACAGGTTTTTGATCGATTGATTGATAAATGACATAGAAAGAAGACAATTTGACAATGTGAGATGTAAAGGGAGTCTACATAAGAAGTGATATTTAGACCACCATGAGCTGGAATGTCATTTAGACATGGCCAACTGCACAACTTGGCAGGCACTTGATAATCAATATAAGGACGGTGCAAAAGATGAAGTTATAAGTGTTTTTGGTTTCAGGTACAACAGTTTGTTATCACGTAGGATATCATGTAGGATATCACGTAAAATGGCGGAAACAAAATCTGATGACTGCACATTACAGATATATCAGTAATTTTTCATATTGGGCGAGAACAGATTGACATTTTAGCTCTGCTACTGATACCTATTTTGGATAAGTTTTGGACAGGGTTTATCAGAAAGAAGTTTACTGATCACTGTTCATATTTTGTTTCTGTCAATTTCGTGATAGTTTCGAGAAAATGCTTCAAGTGATATTAGGTTTTGATATGAATTTAATTTGTGTCCTCGTTCAAAATCTCGAGACAGAAACAGATTTCACACAAACAAATCAATCGTAAAAATATTATTGGAGCTACCATATCATTTCTGTGCAATGTTTATTAAAAACAAAAACATCCTTCTGAAAATTTTACTTGTATTACATGTGCAGGCTCAAATTTTTCAGTGAAAAAAAAACAGCAGATTCCTGAAATCACAGCTCTTGTCTTAACAATAAACTCAAGATCTGAATGGCAAAATGAAAGAAGAAAATGATTTGCACTTCTCAGTGTCACCTAAATAGTCAGTGCTGGTGATAGAATCTGTGATGTGTTACTGATATAAACAAAATTACTCATGGCAGATCTGCAAGTGAGTCATCTTATTAAAAAAAAAAGACTTCCTCTGTGCTCAAGTAACCATGGACATTAGAAGAAGCTAGTATATTAATTTTAAGTTGATAGCATCTCACGAGGTGCAATAAACATGAAGAAAATACCACTACTGAAGTTGAAATGGGAGAAGTAAAATAAAACAAGGACAACGGTTATAGTTTGTAGGATAATTGATCACTGAACTTTAACTAATTGTGGTTTTCAAAATGATAAACTTCCATGGCATCATTAGCAGAAACCACAAAATTATAAAAAGAAATGGTCTGACCAATAAAGCTTGCCTAATAGAATGTACATGATTTGACAAAACATAGAAAAATGATTTAGCTATTCACTGTCACCCTAACAGAGCAGTAACATGAATTTTAACAGAATGAGAATGTCAAAAGAATATTTTTAATGTGTTTGCAACAATTTAAAAAAATGTAATTTTCCATCAGTATGAAACTGTTTTGTATCAGTTTAAAGCAGAATGAAACTTTATGTATTACTTCACTGTAGAATGACATTTTTTTTATCAAGTTACTAAAGTATGAAACTTTCTGCAACAATTTTAACAGTTTGGCACATTTTGTATTAGTCTACAGCAGTATAAAACTTTCCTTATAAGTTTGGAGCAAGATGACATTATTGATATCAGTTTATGGCAGTTTTAAATAGATATGATATATGTTTTCACAAATATAAATATTTAAAAATCCATTTGCTGCAATTATAAACAATTTTTTAAATGCCCACACATCTTTCAGACAAATTATAAAATAGAAGACTTATGTTGCACACTAGAAAATATATATTTATATCTAGAACAGTCAGATAGCGTACATGTATCAACTTAATTTAACTTAACGTCTCAGTACTGATTTAGAGGACTTTGCAAAGTTAGAAACCAAAGGTATCCAGTGTACAACATCACTTTATTACTAATTTCTGTCATTTTACACTTTGTTATATTTTTCTATAAAAAGCTATGTCATTGTTCTTTATGGACAAAGATCATATTATTAGACTGCAAATGCTTAGTTGTGGCTGAAATACTTCACCTTATTGTCATTTGGTTAATTTTGTGTTTGTATTTATACTTCTACTCTTTTCTGTGTAAATGTGTTCTGAATGTGTGCTAATAATTCAGTAATTTCTCAACAGCATGTACTCAGTGATTTTGAAACATCTATCATGCTGAAAAAAGCTTGGATATATCAATGTGTTATGTTGTAGTTCATACATTTGAGAGAATTTGAGTTGAATATGTCACTCTCTCATCTATATTTCAGTTATAGATCAAGTTCTTATGCTAGAACTACAGTCAAAATTTGATCTGCTAAAATTCTGATTCTAATAAAAGTCTTTTTTACTATACCTGATTTGTGACTGTTGCTTCCAGTGTCAATAGTTTCAATGACAGAAATGTTTTTGAGCTGTAATGAAATTATGCTTGCAGAACCAACAAGGACAAAGTTGATAGTATTGCTTCTAATGATGTCAGTGATATTACTCCTTATATTAATTCTTTTTCCATTTTGACTCATTATGGCTCTATCATTTTTAGTGTAAGCCTTTCTTTTTGAAGTGAGAAGTGGATTTTAACTTAACTCATTCACTATTGCACGCGACAGAGAGTGGCTTATAGATTTGCCAATTATGGTCAGAAGCTGGTACTAATGTCAAATTTGAAACAATTCGAAAACAAATCTAATAAAAGACTAATCTATCCACATTTTTGGGTGGATCCCGGGATCAATTTTAGGGAAATAATTCTACACCATCTGGGGATCAAACCCCGATCGCCAACGTCTGGTGTATGAATTGGACATTAACACTAAGAAATAGAAAACTATGATACGTAACAAATTAGTCCCGAAATCTAAACAACAGATAAAAATAGTCGGTTAAATTATGGAACAAGCCCAGAGCTTCTCCTATCTTAGAAATATAATAATTGGAACATTGAAAAATTCCTCTGATCTCTGGGTAGTGAGATCGAACTCCCATGTTCAGTGTCAAGCATGTTAACAATCCCTTGACAGTTCAAAATTAAAAATTTCTAGTTAAAAATGTACCCAAATTATTTATTTATACCTTCCTCCAGACCTAGAAAGCCGTATGAAGTTTAAAATAAGTTTAATATACCTACTATGGATAGCCTTCGGCTACCTGGCAACAGACATTAACATGCTTGAATATCAGGATTCCAAGTAGGAAGATGTAAAATGGAAATCAGGAAAGGAATTGGGATGGCGAAATCTGTTTTTACCAACATGAATCAAATATTGACATCCAAACAAGTCTTACAAATTAAAAATAAGAGTGATCAGGTGATATGTACACTTGTCTTTACTGTATGGTGCAGAAACATATAACATGAACAAACAATTAGATAAGAGAATTGATGCCTTTGAGCTGCCGAAGTTGAATGTGTCGGACCGAAAGGTGCAAATATCGCAGTCAAGCTGTAAACTTGCGACACAACGCATTTCGTTCTCCGGACTACATCCTGCTACTTGCAAAGCTCTTTTCACGGTTTGATAGCCGGAAATTGAGAACGAACGCAGAAGAAGAAGAAGGATATGCTTTTGAAATTGCTATATATATATAGAAGAATGGAACATATTGTCTTGAGAAATTAGGGGGCAAAGAGAATTTATTAACGAAATCAGAGTTTGACGGTTAAGATATTTGGGTCACATAAAGGGACATAATACCTTGCTGAAAACAATACTGGAAGAAAAGGTGAACGGCAAATGTGTCAGAAGTAAACAACACTATAAGTGGAAGAATAACATCAAAGATGGACAGTGAAAAGATTGTACCATCAAGGCAAGAGACAGAGAATGTTAGAGATTCATTGCTGATGACCTTCACTGTGAAAATGGCACATCAACTGAACTTATACAAAATTATAATGATATTGTTTAGTTTTACAGATTCTTAAAAACTGACAATAGTGGATGGTTTGAAAAACATACCTACCATTTCGTCTTTTGCATTTGCTCTATTATCTGTCTTACCTGCCTGCATATAACCAGTTTTTCTATTCTGCATGGTAGCACAATCATACACTTACCATGGTTGTGCTGCACATACATTTTCATATGTTTTACGAAATTATGCGTAGAATAATTTGTTTCTATTTTTGGCATCAGAAACCAAAGAACAGATAGACTTAACTGAACAGTCTTTATACTGGTTTAGAAAACCTGGAGTCTGTATACAACCAGTTTCATTAACATTTCCTTGCTAAAAACTATGGACATTCAATCTATTCTTGAATGCATTAATTGTCCCTTCCTCCACTACTTTCTATGGCAATGCATTTCATACATTCACCACTCTCTGACTAAAAAAATATTTCCTAATATCTAATCTAGACCTTTCTTTAGTTAATTTATAGCTATATCCTTTTGTTCCTGTAGGTGGTTGTATTTTGAAGAAAAAAATTGTTATTTATCCTTGCAACCCAAGTTACAGAGGATCTAAAGAAAACTTTTTTTTCTTTACTATCATTATCTTGTTGAATCACACTTGTCTTGGACAATGATTCAACAAACCCAGAAATAACTTGCATCAATCAGAAATGGAGTTCCTCAAGAACCATCAACAGCAGGATAAAATAGCACTGCACAAGTACAGCCATTTCATAACAGCGTAGATGATAGAGCAATAGGAAAATACGTCCAATATTTATGGACGACCCGTTCTTCAGCGGTAGTTACACCATTGTGGGTCCCAACTTCTCTTCCACCGATCTCTGTCTTGTGCCATGGTGGACCAGTGGATAATGAGTCGCCCATCTGTGGCATCGTAAATATTGTTGCGAGATGCTAGGGAGTCAGACCAAAGTGTTGGTGGTCGTCCCTGTGATCGTTTCTTATATCTAGGGTACCATGTTGCTGTTGCTGTGCTCCAACGATCGTCTGTTCTTCACAGTAAGTGCCTCCCACCCCCATCGATATTTCATCTTGTTTCCATAAATAACTGCTTCTTTCATTAGGGAAAATTGACGTATGTCCGAATTGTGGAGATCTTTTGTGTGTTGGCTATGAAGTGTGAGGCCGACCATGCGTCTCTCGAGGAAGGCTTTGGTCACTCTGAGTTTGGATTCCATTTTTTTCATGATTGTCCATGTTTCAGACACATAGGATATTGATATTGCAGGAAGTACTGTGGAGATGAATAGAGAGGTGCACAGGCTCTGCTTGTGGATGTTGTCCAGTACCGGCTTTATCAAAGAGAAAGCCGCCCAACCTGCGCAACACCGTCTTGTAAACTCTGGGCTTAAGTCGTTCTCCATGTTGAGCAGGCACCCAAGGTAGATGTACTGACGCCGTCTTGTAAACTCTGGGCTTAAGTCGTTCTCCATGTTGAGCAGGCACCCAAGGTAGATGTACTGACGCCGTCTTGTCAACTCTGGGCTCAAGACATTCTCCATGTTGAGCAGGCACCCAAGGTAGATGTACTAGACGCCATCTTGTCAAGTCTGGGCTCAAGTCTTTCTCCATGTTGAGCAGGCACCAAAAGTAGATGTACTAGACACCATCTTGTCAACTTTGGGCTCAAGTCGTTCTCCATGTTGAGCAGGCACCCAAGGTAGATGTACTAGACGCCATCTTGTCAACTCTGGGCTTAAGTCGTTCTGCATGTTGAGCGGGTGTCTAAGGTAGATGTACTCATCCACATCGTCGAGTCTCTCTCCATCCAGGAAGTCTGGGTTGTGGGAAGCGAATCGATTGCGCATGACTTTCGTCTTGGACATGCTCACTTCGAGTGCCATTTTCTTTCCCTCTTGGTGGAGCGCTGCTAGCATTTCATTAGCGTCTGTTGCTGCCACCATGATGAGTACTAGATCATCTGTTTGTTGCTGCCACCATGATGAGTACTAGATCATCTGTCTGTTGCTGCCACCATGATGAGTACTAGATCATCTGTTTGTTGCTGCCACCATGATGAGTACTAGATCATCTGTTTGTTGCTGCCACCATGATGAGTACTAGATCATCTGTCTGTTGCTGCCACCATGATGAGTATTAGATCATCTGTCTGTTGCTGCCACCATGATGAGTACTAGATCATCTGTTTGTTGCTGCCACCATGATGAGTACTAGATCATCTGTTTGTTGCTGCCACCATGATGAGTACTAGATCATCTGTCTGTTGCTGCCACCATGATGAGTATTAGATCATCTGTCTGTTGCTGCCACCATGATGAGTACTAGATCATCTGTTTGTTGCTGCCACCATGATGAGTACTAGATCATCTGTTTGTTGCTGCCACCATGATGAGTACTAGATCATCTGTCTGTTGCTGCCACCATGATGAGTACTAGATCATCTGTCTGTTGCTGCCACCATGATGAGTACTAGATCATCTGTCTGTTGCTGCCACCATGATGAGTACTAGATCATCTGTCTGTTGCTGCCACCATGATGAGTACTAGATCATCTGCAAAGCGAAGCCGACTTAGCAGCCTGCCATTTATACTGACGCCAAAGGTATCCCAGTCGCATCGGCTGATACGTTCTATATGAGCTCAAGCGACAGTACCATAGCAACTCCTGTGCATGTGTACACAGATGGATTGACCACTAAGAGCGAAGAAATGAAAATGGCAGCCCGACATGTTCGAAAAGCTGGGAGAACCCGGGACATGACCCGAAAAGCAAAGTCTTCTTTGCGAACCTCACCGGGCTAGAAGTTTAGCATCAGTTGATCGAAGAAGTAGAATACATCAAAATAAAAAAATAACACAATACATCCCCAAAACAGTGCTTGGACAGAGGACTTACTTGTATGCTGCTTCATTACAACAAATATGAGAACTTGAATGTGGCTAGTGTATAACATATAGTGTAGACTCAACTGCTCTGAACAAATCAAGCAAGTGTAAACATTCTTAATTGATCCGATCAACGTAAATGTAAACATTCTGCATTTGACGAATGTACTTTTATTTACCTGTTTTAATTTAAACTTGAAAAAAGTACAGTATATACATTCTTCTTCTTCTTCTTCATCGTACGCAGTCAGACAGTAGCCATTATTTTTTTCGAAAAAAGGCAGCGGTCATCCTGAGGCTGTCGACACTGCCATAGAGCTTGTCTAGTGTTGCCACTGGTGATGGCCACATCTGCTCTCTCTGATCCTCGTATGTCGGGCAGTTTTGCAGCAAATGCTCAGCGGTCATTTTCCCGGTACCACACGGGCATTCGTCGGTGCCACCTATCTTCAATTTGTTGAATAGGTGGTACCTCAGTCTATTGTGGCCAGTGCGAAGTCTGAAGACAACGACCTGCTCTCTTCTGTTCAACTGGTAATAGGCATCGTTTTTGGTGTAGCCAATATGTTCGATTTCCCATTTGGTCATGTATCTAGCTCTAATAAGCCGTTTTGACTCTTCGTATCTCATACTAGTATCTGGTTGGGGTAGTTTTGCACCTTCTTTTGCCAGTCTGTCTGCCTCCTCGTTGCCTTGGATGTTGCAGTGAGATGGAACCCACTGCACCACTACTCTTTTTGGTGCGGACTGCTGGCATAGTTGACAGAGTACTGCTCTTAACTCGTTAAGTTCAGTATTTTTCTGGCTTTTTAGTGCTGTGACTACGGCAAGCAGGACTAATATATACATTCAAAAACATTATGTCAGAGCTTCAAATATACTGACTTACACTATACATCATCGCGGTTTCCATTAACGTCAAGTTCACTTGGCACTGCTGTTCCAGGATTAAATCCCATGTGACAGTTCATAATTATGTTTAAGGTGGTAGATTAAGGTAGTAATTTCCTTGTGAAGAACATCCGATGCTTTCACAAGAAATGGTTCACTCCCCCCATTTGTCCACCACACAGCTATCACATGCGGCTTCACGAAGCTGTAACATGCGTAGTGATCATATTTCTGGATACCACATTCACTGGCAGACTAAACCACGTGAGGGTTGCCAGGGGACACCCTGCCCTCGGTGAGCTAAGGCGTGTCTACCTAAGCATGTAAAGACTGGACTCGGCCATGACCTAATTAAGATATAATTTTTTTAATCAATCCATACTCCACACAGAGAAACAAAACATATTCACGGTATAAAACACAACAAATTACTGCTGAGAACGATCCTTTCACATAATCCTGCCCTGAAACCAACTGCATATCCATCTTTGTTTCCGGAACATGTTATTATAGTTGCACTGATAGTTGACAAATACAAGTTGCGTTATTTAGTCAGCCTTGGAATGTGACGTTTCAAAGGGACTTCTCCGTGAGTCAGATGGTCTATATCTTCTGGTTTTTATTTTGTTTTTGCATTCGCCTTATTTCTCTAATCCAAAAGGCGGTGTGCATTGCACTATTTAGCGCCTGTCGGCCCAGTGCATCCGACTCCAGCATGCATTTTTATGTAAGGGTCTGCTTCCTCCTGCATTTTCTAAGGGTTTGCTTCCCTGGGGTAACGGTCGGTGCTGTGATGGGGATCGAACTCAGCACCTTCGGGTTGTGAGCCGTCCCACTTAACCACTAGGCCACTCCGTCCCCAGGCCTATATCTACAGCAGGTTGTGACTCGGAAAACTGTCAATGAAGTCATTAGCTAATTCAACTGAGGATAGGAAAGCGAGTGACAACAACGGGACATGGAAAGCACAGAACGTAGGGAGACACTAATATTCAATTGTTGTCCACTTATTATATATATATATATATATATATATATATATATATATATATATATATATATATATATATATATATGTGTGTGTGTGTGAGAGGGAAGTGGCGAAGATGATAGAAATGGTCAAAAGTGCATTTAATTTGATGAATATATTAGCATCCAGGGAAATAAAGATAAAGGTCAAGGTGAGTTCCATGGCAACGATTGCCGTCGGGGATGCAGATAACTCTTCATGGACTAAGCCGCAGCCAGTTACCTTTCCTAGCTCATACGTCACGTCCCCATTTGCAGCTTGGTCAACTTGGGGAGCTGTCAATCTCAGCAAGCCATCTCACTGTCGACCAGACTACACGGAGCTGTCAATCTCAGCAAGCTATCTCACTGTCGACCAGACTACACGCTTCACAGGGAAATAACCAATACATTAAAAATGAGACTTAACAGGTCTGACTGACTCTATTTTGTGAAGTCAGTCACCATCTTCAGTAACTAATCCTTCTTTCATTCATTGCATATTCATATTTTTTTTAATAAATACATTTAAAATTCATCTAAAGCAGAAGTGGATATATTGAGGTCGGATTTAGATAAAATTCGAGAATGGTCTGTAATCTGGCAAATGGAGTTTAATGTAGATAAATGTACAGTCATCCACATGGGTAGATCCAATATGGAACATAATTACAGAATGGGAGAAAACAATATTAGAAAGATAGATAAGGAAAGGGACCTAAGGGTTATAATAGATCATACAGGAAAGGTGAGTGAGCAAGTTCAGGTAGCAGTGAAAAAGGCAAATGCAATGTTAGGGATGATAAAAAGAAATATTAAACATAGGAGCAAGGAAGTGATTGTCAAACTGTATAAAGCATTAGTTAGACCTAGATTGGAGTACTGTGTACAGGTGTGGAGTCTTTATCAGAGAGGGGATATAAACATGCTGAAGAGAATACAAAAAAAAGAACTACAAAGCTGATAGAGGGATTCCAGAATTACAGTTATGAGGAAAGATTTTTAAAATACCTGCTTACAGTGTCTGGAAGAGAGAAGAATTCGTGGTTACTTAATACAGGTTTATAAGATGATCAGAGGAATGGATAAGTTAGACTATAACAAGTTTTTTAAAGTACAACCACCAACAAGGACAAGAGGGCACAGCTACAAGTTGACTAAGGAGAGGTCCAGATTAGATATTAGGAAGTATTTCTTTAGCCAGAGAGTAGTGAATGCTTGGAATGCATTGCCAAGTGAGGTGGTGGAGGCTGGGACGGTCAATGCATTTAAGAATAGATTGGATGCGTACAGCCTCTAGAGCAAGGTGATGTAAATAGAACTGGTTGTATACAGACTCTGCAGTCTTCTAAACCAGTATAAAGACGTTAGGTTAAGTTAAGTTATTTCCTACCTTTTAAGTGTTTCCCCATTATACTTTTACAATAAATATGTCTCTCTCTTACATTTTTACAAAAAAATTGTGTGAATTTGTATAGACGATATTTAAAAAAACGGTTAAAGGTATAAAGATAATGGGGAAAAAAACAAAATGAAAGAAATGTAAAAGTTGATTAAAGTTAAGTTTAATCAAAATTGTAAAATGGGTATGGTCAGATACCGAACCGACACGAGAACACAAACAAAACCTACGTTACGACCAATAGGCCTTCATCAGGGACAACAAATAACAACAATACTGAACTAACAAATCAACATATAAGGGAAAAATGGTGGTATAAAGATACCACCATTGCTGATGTAGTCGGTTCATTGTACTAGCTTCCGACGTTTTGTGAGGTAACCAGTTACTTTCCATGCCGTCCCTGCCAGTATGGTCTTGAGTGGTTCACCGGGGGTCTTCGTGTATGATAAAAACAAGAATAGCTCCCCTGACCCACAGAGAGCATGTCGTAAGAGGCGACTGTGTGAAATGGCATAACACCGGCCATGGTTAGGTGGTTTGTTAAGAGCAGCATACATAGCGCCTAACAGGCTGAGGGTCTACTTAGCTCTAGTCTACCAGAAAGCTACCACCAAGCGATCATACGAAAACTACCAACAAGCGAGAACACGAAGACTACTACGAAACGAGCACACGAAGACTACTACGAAACGAGCACACGAAGACTACCACGAAAAGAGCACACGCAGACTACCACCAGGCAAGTACACGAAGACTACCACGAAACGAGCACACGAAGACTACCACGAAACGAGCACACGCAGACTACCACGAAACGAGCACACGCAGACTATCACCAGGCGAGTACACGCAGACTACCACAACACGAGTACACGCAGACTACCACGAGACGAGCACACCGACTACCACGAGACGAGCACACGCAGACTACCACAAGACGAGCACCCGCAGACTACCACGAGACAAACACACGCAGACTACCACGAGACAAACACACGCAGACTACCAAGAGACGAGCACACGCAGACTACCACCAGGCAAGTACACGAAGACTAGCACGAGACGAGCACACGACTACCACGAGACGAGCACACGCAGACTACCACGAGACAAACACACGCAGACTACAAAGAGACAAACACACGCAGACTACCACGAAACAAACACACGCAGACTACCAAGAGACGAGCACACGCAGAATACCACGAGACAAATAAACGCAGACTACCAAGAGACGAGCACACGCAGACTACCACGATACGAGCATACGAAGACTACCACGAGAAGAACACATGAAGTACATGACGTTTGACAAAGAAGTCAACTTCAACAAATAAATTGCTTGCGCCAAGGGAAGAATGTTAGGTTAAGAAATATAAGATGTTTAAAAAGAAGGCCCTTTGTGCTAAAAGAGATACATAGCTAACGATCCATTTTTCTACTGTTATAGACCACTGTGTATGTGCTAACAGGCTGACTGATATCGGTAGATTTGCATCATATACTTATCAAATAACGCACCAAACTTATGGCATCAATCACAAGTATACAGGCTAACAGAAACAGCAGAACAACCACAGCCGCACTGCCCATGGTCACACGTGAAGCATGCCAGTCCTCGGCGCAGCTTCGAGCTCGTTTATAAGAAGAAAGTTTATTGACATCCAATGAAAGTTTATTCTTGATTACCATCAACTCCTTCGCTAGGCTCTGTACAAGTTGGCGCTGACACTTGCATGCGCATTTATTTGTTTCGTTGGAGGCTGCAAGAATAAATGAAAGCTCAGGTTACAGAATTACAAGCCTTCAACATTTTATATACTCAACGGAGAAAAAGTAACTTACCAGTTTTTGTGTTTCTTTTAATGTTTGAGAGTTGTCATGTAATTTGATACCGACGCCTTCTTGTCCGTTACTAGAAGCCGTATAATAGTCTGTGTACAGTCTGAGTGTGAAATGACCATTCACTGACCTTCAAAATCTGATGTAATGAAATTAACGACTATCCGGACAGTTTGTCACATTGACCTGAGAAGTGTTCACTGGCGATCTGTGATTATTTTGTCATTCATTTCGTTCAGAAGCAAACTACTATAAGGTTGCCACGCACGGTGTTAAATGGGAGGTTACAAGCTGTTGGCATGTTGGAAGGAGGAATGTCTGTGTCTGAAACAGCAAGGCAATTTTATGTGCCAAGACAGACTGTTATGTTGTGGTTACATCGCTACCAGACGACTGGGAGTGTTTCTGACCTGCCCCACAGGAAACGTCCTGGATTGACGACCAAACGGGCATGATCGTTACATTACTCTCGCACAACTGTGAAATATATTTCAGTCAGCAACGGCCACTGCTAGCAGCATCCCCGGACTGAGAGGAATAAGTTCAGCTACTGTCAGGAACCGTTTGGCCTGCGTGCAAGAGGTCCTGCTATTCGTGCAACTCTGCAGCCACGTCACCATGCCGTACAACCAGCCTAGGCCAGACAACATCTGCTCTATATGAGCGCTCTGCGGGACATAGCACTGTTTAATGTTGAGTGCAGGATCAACGTTCCAAGAGCCTATGGCTGCCAATGTTTGTATCTTCGACACGGAGAGCGCTACGCCAACAACTGCATTCAAGAGCGCGCGCGTCGTGGTGGTGGCGGAGGGATTATGGTCTGGGGAGGCATCTGCACCAATCATCGGACAAACCTCGTTTTCTTAGACAGCGCTGTTATGCTATACCTTGATGAGATCGTGAAGAACCACATCGCGCCTTTTGTGCTAAATCATGCACCATGCATTGTGCTTCAGCAGGGCAAAGCCCGCCTTCCTGTTGCCAGAATCGTGCAGAAAGAACTCCAAACCAGAAACATTGAAATCGTGCCCTGGTCAACCATTTTCCCTGACCTGTCACCAACTGAGTATGTCTGGGATGAACTGAAACGTCGACTTCAGCAAAGACAGCATCCCCCACAGACTGTACGGCAACATCGTCAAGAAGTCGTACAGAAGTGGCAGAACATTCCACAGGATTTATTGAGGCGTTGCATTCGATCCACGAGGCGCTCATGTTCACAGACAGCTTTGGAGGCAATCACACTGGACACGATAATGTCTTTTCAGTTGTTCTAGTTTAGAACTATGGAATAACGTTTCTTCTCACCAAATTTCGTGGTTTTGAATGTTAAAATAAAATGATATCGTGAAAAACATTACCTGTTAAAATGACTTTTTTCGTTGAGAATAGTATCCATTATTTGTGCTTTCTGATCAACAGTCAAAAATTACTACATCGTATATTTTTTTGTTGGATCAATTATACATTATGTGTGAGTGGAGATGTCAACTATACAAATAAGGATCAAGATGCGGAGCAGCGCATGAGCTGGAGTGGTCAGCAACCCATAGCTAACTGCTAGCGTCAGGGCCAGCGAACCAAAGCGCCAAAACCCTTCTACACCTCCACTTTGTGATCCTGAATAACAGGCTGCAGCAGAGCAGACTGGCTAAGGAGAAGGGATCGAAGAGGGAATGCTAACCCGGTACTCAAAAAATGTGTTGGACCGAAAGGTGCAAATATCGCAGTCAAGCTGTAAACTACGACACAACGTATTTAGTTCTCTGGACTACATTCTGCTACTTAAGCCCTTGCAGGGCTTGGTAGTGGGAGATTGAGAAGGAACGAACCCAAGCCAAGGGTCACTATAGCTGAGTGGTAAAGGCCCTCGCCTCCCAAGAAATGAAAGCGCCCAATAGTTCGGTTTCAAATCCGTTACGCTTCAAGCGTCCAGTGCTCTAATGGGATGTAAGACAAGCGTCTATTCGTATTGCGCCTAGTCGTTTTCCTAAGTATTTGTGATCATATCCTGGGGTAAAACTCTGTCCAATAATCCATTTGTGAAGTCCATGGAGCCCAGATGAAAACTCAGTTGTACTACCGGAAAGACAAATGTTTATACGTTATTAAAAACAAGCTGTGGAGAAATTGAATTATTTTGGTACACAAATCGTGAGCCGGATAAATCGGCTCGCCAGACTAGATTAGTTAAAACTTTCCAAAAAGAAACGAAGCAAAACAAACATAACAGAACAAAGAAGAGTGACGGAACGTCAATGATCATCACCAAGTGACATTCCGGTTTGCGTTGGAGGTTATGGACCTCCACACCACGTATAACTGTTATAAGTTCCTCCGTTGATCGCTTCTCATGTCGTGTCTTCAAGCTGTCCAATATTTTCTTTCTTTGCCCCCATCTATCCCTCTTTCCAGCGATTCTGACAGTTGTCACAAGTGTCTTCCAGCCCACCTCTTCTTCTGACATATCCGAAAAGTACGACTGTCTTGTCCTGATTTTTGCCATAATCTGTCTTTGTGTCTGGGCTGCCCTCACAATCACGTTATTTGATTTCTTAGCAGTCCATGGAACTTTCAACATTCTTCTGTAAAACCACATTCCCGTTGCCTCCAATGACCCATGTGCTTGCTTGCTGATTGTCCATGACTCGCTGTCGTATTTCAGTACTGGTTCCACGTAGCATCCAAGAACTCTCTTTCTTAAACCCAGTGCAATGATGTGGAAAACGAAACTGAACTTTGACTATCTCACATAATAAAGCGTTGTCTGATCATAACCTTTTTTGTTTGTATGCTTTTATGACAAACTATAATATATCATGTTGAATAATATATTATTAATAATGTTGTCTTGTCATTGTTCTATGAAATATCAAAGCGTGATCATATGCTTATGTTCCCATATATTGCATCAGTTATGACTTCCAAACAACACTCTTTCACTCTAACCAACCTTTTTTATTCACTGTTGTACAAATTAATTTGGATCACTTTTTCAAATGTATAATGTAAAAAAAAAAAAGTGTTATTTTGTTTCTGACAGCTTATTTATTTAAACAAATAAGGAAGTAACTGCATTTTATATCTGTAATTTCGTCCATGTTTTATCACAAGAATGCTTTTTTTTTGGTGTCACAGGATTCCACAAAATTTCTCCTTTTGTTGATGAGTTGAAGTCTTTGTTTCTGTGATTCCACGAAATATCTCGTTCTAGTAATAGTTTGGTATCTTTGTTTCTGTGAATCTACGAAATTGCTTGTTCTAGTAATAGTTTGGGGTTTTAGTTTATGTGAATCCATGAAAATGCTCGTTCTAGTAATAGTGGAGGGGGGGGGGGGGGGGGGGGGGGGTGTGGGTTTCTTCATTTCTGTTAATCCACAAAATTTCTTGTTCTAGTAGTAGTTTGGGATCTCTTTTTCTGTGAATCCATGAAAATACTAATTGAAGTAATAGTTTGGGGTCTCAGTTTCTGTGATTCTTGGAAAGTGTTGGTCTATTGACATGTTGTTGTCTTTGTTGTGCTGATTCCTCAACAAAGTTCTATTCAAGTTTTCCAATTTCATTTTCTTGTCACTTTCCACTCCAGCCAGAGCACATTGGTCATCACTACTGTTGTTCTGCCCCAGGATGCTCGTATCAAATCACTTTGTTTGCTCTTTCAGTTGGAGGTTTCTGTAACAATTTGTTTTACATTATCATGTTACTAGCCCCATGTACAACTCTCTCCAGTCGCCTTTAAAGACACGCATTTAAGTGCAGCTGTCATATTCTTTCCTCAACAGTAAGAGGTGTAGGAATCCATACGCGTAGGTTTGCGGGGGGAGGGGTATAACATGACCATTAGGTTAAATAGAATAAACAAACTCTCTTCATCCCAATATATAAGCATGACTCAGCTCTGACGCCTCTCCATGACCGATCAGACCTGATACCACGCTACACTATAACCCACCGCTCTGCACATTCTTCAGAGTGTCGAATGTGCACACATCCTCATGCTGGCACCATATTTTTGAATGTCCGGCGTTAGAACAGAGCTTCTTCCGAGGTCAGACAAAGGAAACACTTTATATGAAGCGAAACAACAGTTCACAAACACTTGTAAATACCACTGTTTAGCAATGGGCCAATAAGCAAGAGCCTGCAATCAATAACCAACCAACCAGCGTAATGCATACCACATACCATGGTGACTGTTGCCAATGACAACGAATACAAAATGAAAGCTTGGAGGAGATTGTAGACTGCTGTCCTCAGTGAAGGAACACTGGTAATGCCCCTGGTCCTCTTCACTAACGTTGTCTAGCCGAAGAAAGCGGTCTGTGCACTTGAGAACAACACCATCCTTAAGCCACATATACGATGAAACAAGGCCGAGATTTGAGTCCAAATCATTGACGTCACAAGACAAAACTGCATTATCTCCAAATGTTATTAGAAACATTGGTGACTTAATGACTATAAAAGGCTGGCCGGGAACCACTTCGAACATTTAAATGCGAACAATGAATAATTAAACAAAAATGCAAACAGATTATATTAATACAATAATTAACTGATAATAACAAACATAGAGACGATAGTAAATATATATATATAAACAACACATTTTTTAAACGACAAAAAAAACAAAAACAAAAAAACAAAAAAAACAAAAACAAAAACGGGCATGAAGAATACAAGTTCAAAATAATTTCTCTACCTCTAAATTACCACAGCTGGATAATTGTTGAAAAGTGTAATTCATTGTATGAATTGTAAAAGAAAAAGTTATGAATGTGTGAATGAGCTAGTTTCTAGTAAATTCAACAAAAGTAAGTAGAAGAAATAATCAGTGTCACAAAGAGACATTTTCTATCGGGTGAGTAAACAAAGAAGCATGTCCTTTACAGAGCATCGCGATGAGGAAGTTTAACGTCTGGTCAGGCAAAATATACTGGTCAGACATGTTAGTCAGGATCAGGCAAAATATACTGGTCAGACATGTTAGTCAGGGTCAGGCAAAATATACTGGTCAGACATGTTAGTTAGGATCAGGCAAAATATACTGGTCAGACATGTTAGTCAGGATCAGGCAAAATATACTGGTCAGACACGTTAGTCAGGGTCAGGCAAAATATGTTGGTCAGACATATTAGTCAGGGTCAGGCAAAATATACCGCTCAGACATGTTAGTGAGGGTCAGGTAAAATATGCTAGCCAAGACCCTCACACTTACTTCACCTTAGTTCTCACAGGAAATTAGCTGTTTTCATGGCAGCCTGGCTAACAGGGTGAGGGATCGTGGTGATCTCCGTAGTAGTGAGCGATACGAAGGTGAAGCCAAGCATAGCACAACCGCCTGGAGGACCCCTGGTTCACTTTCATCAGCACGCTCGGGATGTGAACAAAGCTATGGCAACCCGCCACTTAACGTCCTTTTTTGGGGGGCACAAAAGAGTAATGCTATTTATTGTGGGCTTTCAACAAGAAGAATAACAACATCTGATTTGTATAGCTCCAAGTGTTTACTTTAAATAATATACGTGTTGATGTTGTTAATATTTAATAGAACATCATTAAATGTCACATAGTCACAGATATTCCTTCAATTCTGACTAACATGAACATTTTAACAATATTGAGTTATGTGTTTTGACCATTTTCGTCTTGCCAAATGGTCAGTAAGCTAGTCTGTTGTAGAGATGGCGGTGGCAGCATCTGTCCTGGAGGGACATCGACTTTCGTGGCTGATATAGCTGATTCTTGATTGACAGATACGACAGCAGTATAAACAGCACAAGTTCCATTGGTGTGGTGTAGGCTCCTTTCTTTTGCGTCCCTTGTCTTCCATCTTTGTCATCAGAACTAGCTCTGATGCCTCGAGGCCCGTTCTCAAGGTCGCTCTCCGTGTAGCTCTATCCTCTACAATCTCCTCCCAGGTATTTGGATTGATCGTAAAATCGTTCATGGATTTTCTGCAAATGTCCTTGTATCTTAATTAATTTAGGGCTTCCTTGTGATCTGGTACCCGATATGAGTTCACCCAAGAGTAACTGCTTCCGAATGCGGGTATTTGACATTCGTGTCACGTGACTTAACCATCTAAGTCTCTTGTTGATCATAGTCGAGAAAAGGGAAGGAATCTTGGCGCGTTTCAGTATTTCCGAGTTGGTCCCCTTGTCCTGCCACTTTATGTTCATTATACTGCGAAGACATCGCATATGAAAACTGTTTAACCTCTTCTCGTGTCTTGGATGTGTTGTCCATCATTCCGTTCCGCATAACAGTATACCAAGCACGCATGCTTGATTGATCATGATCTTTGTATTTAGTGTCAGCTTTCTGATATCCCATGCCTTTTCTTTCAGCCTGCAGTTGTTGCTCTTTGCCCTATGCGTATATTGATCTCATCATCGAGTGATAGTGTGGCTGTTACTGTGGAGCCCACATATTTGAACACTTGAACTTCATCGAGCGGATCTTCATTTAGTGTAATATTTTTTAACTGTTGCGTCTCCAACTTGTTTTAGGACAACCGTTTTTTTTTCCACATTAACAGTGAGTGAAAATATGTTGCAGGCATCAGACAGACAATTGACTAATGGTTGTAGAGTGTCCTCGTGGTGCACCACCGGGCTGCATCATCAGACAGACAATTGACTAATGATTGTAGAGTGTCCTCGTGGTGCACTACCAGGGCTGCATCATCAGACAGACAATTGACTAATGGTTGTAGAGTGTCCTCGTGGTGCACCACCATGGCTGCATCGTCATACAGACAATTGACTAATGATTGTAGAGTGTCCTCATTGTGCACCACCAGGGCTGAATCGTCAGCAAACAATAGCTCTCTGATGAGATTTTCCATTGTTTTGGATTTAGCCCTGATCCTTGCCAGCCTGAACATCGAGCCATCAAACCTATTGCGGACAAAGACGTGACCAGCCTCTTGTATGAAAGCACAGTGCAGCAAGAACTCGAGCTTATCACAGCGCTGGCTGCGACACCGATCAGGCATTCATTATTAGCAAAGTGGAAACTAAACCAAAACGTATACATCACTTCAAAGAGCCATCTAGGGTCAAGATAAACACAAAAGCCGTAAAAGACGAAAAAAAAGCAAGACTTGTTCTGTCAAGAGCTCTGCTCTGATATAAATGAAGATAACGATAGTGGCAAAGTTGACGATACAAGGAACGCATTGAAAGAAACAATTTAGAATAACGCAATTTCTGCATTTGGAGGGAGGAAAATATATAGAAAATATTGGTTCAACATAAATGGAGACAAAATGTTGGCACTTATTGAGAAGAAAAGGGAGGCTCTCATCCAGTTCAAGAAAAACCCGTCACAATGCACAACAGATAGTCTTTGCAAAGCCGAACTTAGTCCAAAGAGAATCCAGAAGATGTGCTAACGAGTACTGGTCCAGTCTCTGCTCCACAACACAAGAAGCTGCAGACGCAGGCAACACCAAACGAGTACTGGTCCAGTCTCTGCTCCACAACACAAGAAGCTGCAGACGCAGGCAACACCAAACGAGTACTGGTCCAGTCTCTGCTCCACAAAACACGAAGCTGCAGACTCAGACAACATCAAAGCGATGTACGAACACTTAAAAACTGCCTTGGGTCCGAAAAGCTCCAAAATAGCCACATTAAAGTCAAAGTGTGGGTGAACTCATCTTAAACAGAAAGAAGCAGCTAGACATATGAATGGAACACTACTCAAGCCTTTACTCTGAAGTAAGTCTAATTCAGCCAGAGTTAGTCGATAGAGAGCCACAATACTCAGTAATGCCTGAACTCGACGTCATGCCCATAGAAATAGAGCTGTCCTTAGCTACTGATAGCTTGGCAAATAGAAAAGTTCCGGGAAATGACAACATCACTTCAGAAGTTATCAAGGAAAACAACGAAGTTATTTTCCCGATCCTTTACAGGATGTTAACTAAATGCTGGAGAGAAGGAATCATACCACGAGACATGCGAAATACAAGGATAGTCACATTCTACAAAAACAAAGGAGACAAAGGCGACTGTGACAACTATAGGGGAATATCTCTGCTGAGCATAACAGGAAAAGCATTCGCTCGTGTCATTCTAAAGAGACTTCAGAAGCTTGGTAATATTGAGTACATAACAATAATTGTAAAGGCTTTAAGCATGAAGAATTTGTCAATGAATGTTGTCTCTGTGTAACTAGCTCACATTACCCCAAGTCAAAGTCACATGCTTTTGCATTGTATAAACAAGAAATGTAATTGTTCTGTGACAAGGATCGTTTATTTGAAATGATATTCCACCCAAACCAAATTGTTGGGCAATTGTCTGCAGTCAGCTTTGATCGTATTTCGCCAAAACAATTTCCCGACAAATTCCACGTTTTTGTCAATAACTTAATTGCTTTGCTCCGGTCGTCTCAAAGGCTGCAATATTTGTCATGAGGTCATAATTGGACATTTAAGTTTAATCACCAGGAGTGGTGCAGTTGAGTTCGTCTACACTTGGTTTTTTAAGTGTGTATTACATCCTTTTTTGTGTGTAAAAAAACTTGACAATTGAAAAATTACAACGATTTAAACGTATACTTGAAATACTTGTGGTCAAAGGATTTGACTTGTGCGGGGCTGTCGAAGCATTTCCATCATCATCATCGTGTAGCATATCCTTTATAGTACGTCGCTCCCATCACAGTCTGTCTGAAAGAAATTCGCTCCCTTTCCAAAACTCCAGCCTATGCAACAGTCATACACAGGCATTCCTGGATATCTTGGTGCCATCGTCTTCTTGGTCTACCCCTTCCTCTTTTGCCTGGCATCATACCTTCTATCACTGTTCTATCGAGACCGTTGTGTCTCTTGATGTGACTAAAGTATTTGCATTTTTTAGACAAAATGGAATTGATAAACCAGTTCTCCTCTATGCTCAACTCTTGCCGAATGTCTGCATTTGTCTTTTTCTCTGTCCAGGGTATCGATAGAAGGTTCTTTATTTTAAAATTGTTACTCATCACACAATGTTGGATCCTTTATCCCCTCTCTACCTGATGGCATATGTAAACGACCTCTTTAATTGAGTGCTTCCACTATGTTTCAATTTTCTGTTTTTCTTAAAAATAGATCCTCCCATTCCACTTTGCTTATTTTGGAGTAACCGAAGCAATAACTGTCAGGCTTTCGGGAATCCTGCATACAAACTCTACAGATCACGTGACGCAAGTATGACCAATCGAGTGTAAATACGATGATCTAAAAGTAATAATATAACAAGTCTACATACTTCTGATATATTCTAGTTCATTCTATGCACAACATAGAACTTTGTGATCACACCAGCACAAAAGCAGAACCAATTCTTCGTTACTACGACAAGGATTTTGTCGGAGTCAAACAAAACGAACTAAAACAACTTACAAATCACAACAAATATGTACCATGAGGTAATTTAGCTGACCAATTCCAAATTCCGTTTCCAAGTGACGGCACTCTGAGTAGACGGTAGGTACATATACAGCCTGGCTAAGAAAACAAGTCACAAAAATGCCGTGCTGAAACCGGATGTGTCATGTATGTTGTGATTTATTAACTTGAATGGGTCATTTTGCACAATGTCTTATTTTTCATTGCGATTTGTAAGTTGTTTTGGTTGGTTCTTTTGTCCCTGGTGAAGACATCGGGGTCGTAACGTTGGTGTAGTTCTGTTTTTGTCTTGTGCGATCACTGATACATTACTATGCATGTTTTTTAATCGACTGTTTTCCTTGAGTACAGTTGCAGCTTCAATTTATTAACGTATTGGCTAGGTCTAATAGCCAAGTTACTTAACATAGGGGAGAACAGAATGGAAAATAGAGCGCATTAGTTGCGCAGTGATACACATCGGTGTTCGGTCTCTGCTCACGACTGACAGTCATGTGTGAAAAACACGATTTTTGTGCTATGAAATAGGAGCTCTCGTGGAATCCTACTATTAGGAAGAACACAGGTCGTATCCTGCTCTTCATGTTTTGGGAGTGGATTAAGTACTTAGAAAACAGTAACACAGAACTGCTCTTATTTACAATGAATAGTGAGGCCAGTTTGAAGATGTCCGTGTGTGAAGCCGGTCATCTTGCCAGAAATCCAGATATGTTCAGGGGGGCTTCTGTAAAGGCGACTAAGTTCTGGAATGTGTCACATGACATGACAGTGGCGCCAAAAGCATAGGGGACGACAAGACAACAGTCAGAGACTCATAGCTGGATTCTTGCGTCAGGGACTCATAGATGGATTCTTGCGCCAGGGCCAGCAAAGCAGAGATGTGCGAGACCATATTCTCTCTCCAAGTGGCAGGACTGGAAACAGGCTGCACCAGAGCAGACTGTCTGTCGTGTAGGGTGTAAATCAAGCGGAAGCTTGGTTTGTAATCCAAACATATCGGGTTCAAAATCATTTCGTGTACAAGTTTGACTGCGCATGTCGGAGATAATTCTCGCCATGACCACTTCTCAACGTACAGAAAGGAACGATTGACAAAACCGCCCTAGTAAAACACGTTACAAACATACACATTATTAACACACGAACCCACGTCCACAATAGAAACCGATTTACACACTCATCCATACACTGTCCAATACTTTAAAAAAAACAGATTTAGTCCTAAATGGATCCCGCCCCACTGTGGGATCCCTGGAAACGAGAAAGCAGATGAGCTCGCAAAAGCCGGAA